>PPHD01000882.1:0-51200 GCA_002909625.1 Bambusicola thoracicus
AAATTCATTTTCAAGGGACTGCAAGCTATTGGCATGTCTTTTATGATGCTCAAAACATACTGGACCTTAATTAAATTTGCCATTTTTCTCTGTGGAGCTATAACTATATACAGTTACTTAAAAACACTGTGGGAAACTCTTACCTGGAACCTGTATACCAGGTGGCATGCAACTCCAGAGGGAGCTGCAGCTGCTAATATCCTACATTAGCTATCCACAGAAAAGCTTAGGTTTTGGCTGAGGATTAATATAAGAGTTTTTATGTGGTGCAGGCAAATCTACTTTAGTTTTCCAAGACTATAGCATTCCCAGGTTCAAGAGAATTTACTGTTCAAAAATCCGCTTTTCCCCATACTTAAAGTGAGTGTGAGAATATTATAAAGCATAATTCCTCATGATCCACTCATTGCTATCGTGCCCCACTTATACCAGCTTTTGTAGATTTTAACTTTGCAGTTCTGTCATTGCCAGTGTATATATTCATTTCTTTTTCAGACTTACCTAACAATGATTCTCTGAGGTTTTGCTGATCTTTCAAAGTTTCAGCTGAAAGAAGAAATAGTAGTATGGCTTCTAGACCGATGACAGGAGAAGGAAGTCGCCTATGAATGCGCACAAAGGATTTGTACCCTTAATATTTCCATGAGTGCTAACTTCTTAAATCCTACTTTGTGACTTTTGCAGTTTATATTTTTAGCTTCTTGAACTGGAGGAATTTGAGGATGTGATGGTTTAATGTGGAGACTGAAATTTTTGCTGAGTTCTGTCCGCAGAGACAAACAAATAAATATGTTGAAAGTACCTGCAACTCTGCATGCAGTTTTCAAATGAGACTGTATATCATGAAGATTTCCTGCACTGTTTCAACAGTGGAAAGCAGTTAAATCAAGTTTAGATATACATAATGAAACATTTTTCAAGAACAAAAGCTATCCCATAAAGGACATTTCACACCTAACAACTACCAGATGGACATTCCTGATAACTGCCTATCTCTCTAGCAGTGACTCACTGTTTGAAATATCTGCTTGTTTATTTTATTGATATTCTGGAAACAGCAGAAGAGATTCAGAGTGTAGAGTCAATGTCTGTCTAATCTGGAAACATATCCATGCAAGTTCTGAGGGAGTCTTTAGCCCCTTACCTAACAGTGGCAACTCTGCAAGGCTGGTTAAAATGGCAACTATCCCTCACAGGCTGTGGATATGCTACTACTGCATCAGCATGGATATCTGAAGTGCCACTTCACTGCTTCCCTTGTCCATCCTTCCTCCACCAGCCTAAAGATGGTAAACATGCTGTCTGGGCTTCCTACAACTCACTACAGAGCCTTTAATAGCTGGTTAGGGCTAAGGGTAGAAGAAAGCTTCTCTTACCTGTCTGTTCAGTGCAAAGAGCCCAGGGGAAGGAAAGGATATCATCCTTATCATGGTAATTACATTTACATATATCTTGTTTGAATCTCACTTGTGACAATTCTTCCAGCGTCACTCAGGCATTTGAATGGCCACCATTTTAGTAAGTGTATGAAAGATGCTTTCATAAAATCATAGTATCATAGAATCACAAAATTATAGAGTCATATTGGGAGGAAGCTCAAAGCCCCCCCCGCCCCACCCCCTGCTGTGGGCAGGGCTGCCCCCCGAGCAGCTCAGGCTGCCCAGGGCCCCATCCAACCTGACCTTGACCGCCTCCAGGTATGGGGCACCACAGCTTCTCTGGGCAGCTGTGCCAGCACCTCACCAACTTCTCAGTGAAATATCTAATCTAAATCTCCCCTTTTTCAGTTTAAAACCTGTGTGAAAAGTTGGTTTCTCTTCTGTTTATTGTTCATTTTCTAAGCCAGATTGAAATGATAGAGCAGTTGTTGGCAAATCTCCTTTCAACACTGCAAAACCTTTATTGCATTAAAGCAATGCAAGACTTTTCTCTGTGCACATGACCTCATTTTTTAGCAGACTGGGTTAAGTCCTGACACACTTTAACAAAATGGATCCCAATTTGTGCTATCCCTTTAGCTATTGCAAACCATCAATTTGTGTGTGTGAATTATAGGTGTTTTTATGTTACCTCTTGCACACATGACATGACATTCTCTTCAAACACATGTTTCTGCTAACAGAGGCTTTATAGAGGCTTTGTTAGTGGACGAAAACATACATAGTTTACACAGTTTAAAGTCTGTAGGTGTTGCACAGGTAATGAATTTATGCTTATGGTACATTTAACTCAAGTCTCTATTGTAGCGCCCCTGAAGTACCTTTCTACTTTCATTGGGCGCATTCAAAGCAGTGTGTTGCTATTTACAAGTTTCCTGAAGCTCTGTTACAGTGATCATTATGTATTCACAATAAATAGCACTGTATCTTAATTGGATTGGAGGAGGTTTGGGCTTGGTCATTTTTTGTTCATCAAGAAGCAAATTTCACACGGATTTTCATTGAAGGCATGAAGCCAGAGCACGTTGATGATGGTTCCAATTGCTTGTTGTAGATTAAATTGAGGCAAAGCACACAGCAAAAACATGATAGATTCCCTCACGTGTGCACTTACAAACAACTTCTGCTTCTCTCAGATCTCAACAGGCACTCAGGGATTTCACTACTTGTATGGGAACTGCTGAGTCACGGCCTAAACCCCTGATTGACCGCTGAGTCAGCGGCAGGAGCACAGGTGAAGGCAATTCACCTGTGTGACCAGAAGGGGTGGAGCCAGGCTCCACCTCTCCTAGACCCCTATTTAAGGGCTGACTGCCACTGGGGAAGGATCTCTCTCTGGAGATTGCTTCTCTTGGAGTCTTTTCAACAAGCCTAGGATACACGTAAGCTTTCTATTCATCTCTCATTATCCCTCTCTAACGTGATAATCTTTCTAGTCTAACATCAGTATACTTATTGACCTTACACCACTCCTCACAACTACAGCCTAAAATGCTCTACTTTTTGGTGCATTCTTCACCTGTGTTCACTCCCAGTTTTGAACTAAGAAAAAAACTATGGTTGTGGTTTTCTGAAGTTGCCCTCAATGAAACACTAATGATGGGTTATTTGTTCTGACTTTTTATTTTAGTAAGATGTGTGCATGCAGAATCTCATAGACTTTCTTTCTTCATGCTGCACAGCTTCAACAAAATGTAAAGTGTTAACTCAAAGGTGATTAAATTAGGTTTAGGAGGTATGAACTCCCAAAAAAGACAAAACAAAAACCCTAATCACTGTATTGTGATTGTGGAAGGCAATCTAAAGAAATACAGTGCCATGCAATACATATTTAAAAGGCAGCTTTTTGCAGCCATACATTTCTTTTCCATTTGTTGTTCCCATTCATGGTAACAAGTATCACTGAGACACAAAACGCATTAGAAGCCACCTCACAGCACAGTCACCCACAGAAATAGCAGGTTAATTTAGCATCATCTTCTTGTGGTTCTAGACAGACACAAATGGCAGATTCTAGTAGTACCAGGCTGATGCAGTTGGTTGTACTATGTCATTTCTATTTCTCTTATTCCATTAACAGGCCATTCTGGAAGTCACTTTGCTTGGTGCTCACTCTTTCCTCATCTGCTTTACTTGGAGCTCTGCACACTTTGTTCTTCATGCTGAGAAAACCATACTTACATTTTTGTGACAGGCAAACCATGGAGAGGTAAACACAGCTTCTTCCATGAGTCTGTGACTCATTCCATTTATGATTGTTAGGAGTTGACCAAGGACTATCTTGGCCAAGAGATACTGATGAAACATTCTGTGGTTGTCTTATGGGTACCTGCCCCAGCCAAGGAACTTGAAGGCCTGAGTCAGTCTTGCTAGTGATCCTTCACAGGGAAAGGAGAACCAATGCCATGCTCTGCTCAGTGGACATGCCTCTATATGAAGGTTTTGACTACACATGATGCTGGACTCCAGGCAGGCACCTCATGTACTTGGATGCTAATAGCATTCAGTGCATGGGAACAGACGTGCTAATCTGACATAGGCCTTCCAAAATGCATATAGTGTGGTTATCAACCCCCCGGAACCAAGTGGGTCTTTCTACACATCTGTTCCTGATGGACCACTATAGGATGTAGACAAAAGCATAAGCATGATAATCCAAGCTATGCAGGGGTTTTATTCTCCCTCTGAGATTCTGAAACCCTCAGTTTTCTCTCATGTGGTGTGCTGAATTGTGAATCACTTACAGAGACATGAAAAAGCCACAGATCTTACGGCATCTTTTTCCTAAACATTTCTGTGACCAGTATAGACACAAGAACTTCACATTCCCTCCAGTTTGAGCAAGAATTTTGGAGATGTATTTATACTCGTGGATTTGGTTCCAACACAGCAGTCCCCTTTCCTCTCCAAACCAAAATTTCCTTTTTCTTGTGTAATACCACTGGTGTGTGTGTATATGTTCTGAGAGATGTTACACTCTCTCCAAAAGACAAGAGCGTTCTGCTCATAATAAACAATAATTTCAAAGGATGCTGAAGCTTTTTGTAAACCTGGAATTGAGCAGGGGTAAAGTTCATCTACTGAGCTGTGCTGTACTCTATTTGTGCAGCACTTTTCCTCTGAAAGGGTAAAAGATCACACGTTCACTGTTACTAAGAGCCATAAAAGTCATGTTTCTGAAATTTTGAGGATTTCCATCAAATCACTTACCGCTGCCAAATGGACAGAACAACTTTATTAAGGTAAAGAAAATAGACCATCATGTGCAATCAGAATCCTATTAATACAAGAGAAGACCATTATCCCAGTGACTCTACACTCTTCAGGAGAAGATATGAAACTGTTTCTGCAGGCAGATGGAAAAATGCTCTTTAATGAGTCACCTCTCAACAATCAAGACAGAAATCTATCTGGAGTTCAAGAATCATTAAGGTTTTTTTAAAAAAAAAAATGGTTTATTTCAAGAGAGTTTAAGACAGACATATTACACATGGTAGCTTTTTAAAGCAACAGAGCAGAAGCAAATTAGTAGGCCAGTAGTAAATATGACTCCACTCTGAATTCATCTCAATAAGCCTGGAGTATTTTTGTTATTGATGGGTTGCAGACAGAACAGACCATTATGCAGAGGTTTGCACCCCAAGAATGTAAAAGGACTGTAAAACAAAGGATATATTACCAGCCAGTAAATCAGATAAAGTCATGCAAATAATTTTAAACCTAATCATAAAACTTTCCCATAAGAACCCCTCATTAAATGTGTTGATGTAAGAGCACAGAAAACATGCATTTTATTAGCTGTCAAGACCTCAGATAAATCTTTAAATTTATCCTCAACTAAAGCAGGAACGGTTTCAGTGTGTGTAGCCTATATCTCGTCCTGCTCTGCAACTCTGTGTTGCAAGAGGGAAATGTTGCAGTGAGCTGAGCTGACACCACTATTCCTTGATCGAACTCTAAATTATATTTCCTTGGGGGAAGGGGGTGTGGATAATAACAAAAAACAGTGATTCCTGATGTGTCCCACATT
The DNA here is from genome assembly GCA_002909625.1 of Bambusicola thoracicus. Lineage (NCBI taxonomy): Eukaryota > Metazoa > Chordata > Aves > Galliformes > Phasianidae > Bambusicola > Bambusicola thoracicus. The sequence continues at coordinate 5,470 of PPHD01000882.1, forward strand.
TCAGCTCAAGCCACGTACAATTTTCTAGAGTTGTATGCCAGTAGCCATTGGCTATGTCAAGAAACTATATCTCACCAGCCTTGCATGGCAATTTCCATGCTGCACTGACCCACTCATCAACAGAGACTATATGATAACCCTCTTCACCTTGGCATTAAGTGGTCATTCATGGGCTTTGGAGGGTGGATAATCAGCAGTAACATGGTCAGAGAGTAGCGAAAAGAAAAGCTGCTGATATCATACTGGATGTGGTGGCAATGCTGATGGAGCGAAAAAACTCCCACACCCTCTATGCCTGCTCATGTATACACCTACCACCAGCACTTTTCATAACCCTAACAAGAAATCATAAAATAAAGATCACTAAGAGGGAGAAATCATAATTTTTTTCTGGTGGCCTCATCTACCCCAGGCTGGGATTTCATGGATCTAGAGATTTTAAAGCTTTAGACATGTGAATATGTCAAAACTGTCATGGATGGAACCAAAACACCATTTTTTTGTGCTGCTTCTTTGGCTAGATGAGGCATTTTAACAAAAACTTTGTGGAGAGGAAGCCCTCACCTTTATCTTCATTCCCGTATTTTCTATTTTTACCAGCACCATCAGGACACAGTAGTCCAGACAGTGTCCAGCTGAATACTGCAGTATTTTAAGGACTCTCTGGGAGCCTGCAGGTACTGTGACATTCTCCGAGGTGATACAGAAAAGGTCAACTTGAAGACCCTCACATTGAGGGATTTCCCTTTAAAAAAAAACAAAACAAAACAAAACAAAAAACTTTTCTGCAGGACTTACTTTGTCAAATGCCAGTTCTTACCATTACCATCCATGGAGATGTCAAAAGTCAGCAACCCCTGCTTTTTGTTCTTTTGCAGCAGGTATGCTTTCCTGGATAAATGCAATGGAAATTGTGATAAAATATATGGGTCAGATAGGACAATAGCCTGCCCCTTTAGAAGGAGAGCTGCAAAGGCCCACGAGTCTCCTGATTGGTTCCAGCACAGTAGAAACTCTCTTCCTTCTGCAAATTTAGAGATAATTAGTCAAGGGATGCTTGATATATAATTTTCCTCTTTCACGGAGTGTCAGCGCAGAATACAGTGTCTACTCCAAAGTCTGACGAGGCTTTGGAGTTTTTTTATTTGATTTAATTGATGTTTTGAAGAAGTCTCTTTAGGTTTTGGAGGTGATGTGTTGATTCTGCAAAGTTTATAGGAAACAGATGAAGCTTAGACTTACTCTTTGTGAATTTCCTCAGTGCAGAGCTTCAGAAAAAGCTATTTTCAGCAAATATTTTAAATCAGTAACATCTATAAATCTTTTCTGGATCACTTCATTGCTATCTATAGCTAAGGAATGAAGAAAGCGTAGTGGGCCAAATAACCCAGGCTGGAGTCTTCCTGTACTCAGTATCTCAGTAAGGTTGATCAGTTCTCCAAGAATTGAGAACCAAGTTTAGGGTACGTCAGGCAGAATTCAATAGTCTCTGATGTAATCAATGTTACAGATTTCTTTTGCACATCCACAAAAATAGAACTTACTTTGACCAACCTTATTCGAGTTAATTCTCTCCTTGAGCATTTGTCCTTCAGTTTTCTTGTTTGCACAGAAAAAGCAGGACTCCACCATATGAACGTAAAAATATTATCTGAGAACACTTATTATTTTATAGCATCATTTTTTCCATCCACAATATGAACACTTGCATGCTACCCATATTTTATCAGCAACTACTTTACATTAACATCTGCCCAATATTGCTCTTTGTTCCCCAAGGAAACATGGTTATGCAGTTGTACTGCTGATCTATCCATCCATTAGCTTGTCTGATAGTTTCCCCAGTACCTCTTAAACTCTTGGCCATTTCCAATGACTTTTGACAGAAACACTGAAAACCAAAAATTAACAAGCTTTGTGGAAGTGAAAATCAGATGAGGGAGATGGACCCACATTTCTGCCATTATGGTGGGAAAGGCAGGTAGAGCTCAGTCATCCTGCCCTTGGCAGCAGCCACCTGGCCAAGGATGCAGCATGTCCTTGCCTGCTCATCAGCAAGCAGGGGCCCTGCCTAGCCTCCACCACTGTCACTTGCCCTTTGTGGTGACATAGTAGCATGAGCAGGGAGGAGAGGTTATTATCACAAGGAGAAGGGCTTAAGGACACAGGCCTACAAGAAACTCAGCTAATGGAGCCAGAGGTTTCATTAGTTGTGCTGCTCATGGGACCTTTCTCTTATTTGTTTGGCAGCCATGCCTGAAAGCCTCTTTTCTGTATCAGACCCCAATTCATTTCAGTGCCATACAACACTGTATATAAAGACAGTCCCTTCTTCCTACCAAAACTTTAGTCATCCTTATGACAGCTTCTCTCTGCTGATTGTGTGTAACAAATAAAAACAATAAAGACAATAAATTAACAAATTAATATAGAGGGACAGAAAAAACACATATAAAAATGTATAACGAAGCAAAACTCTTCTTAGCATGAAGTCTCAAGCACAATTAGTAACTTCTGATGTGTCACTAAATTTACTCTCTGTTCTCACTGAACACGTCTCTGACAATACCTTCAGAGGGACAGATTTGTTAGAAGTAGATGCTCAGCACTGTGAAATAAAATGAAATCTGTATACGGAGTTTGTGCAATCGCTGATCTAATGTGAACAGTTGAAATTATTGCTCCTTCAGCCAGAAGCTCCCTCCCTGTAGCTGAGTGAACTGACCATATGCATGCTCCTAATCTGTTATAATGTAAAACAGAATAGGTAGCTTTTATTACACTCGGTCTATTTCTGGTTCCTATAAATGAAAATAAATCTGCCTTGTCACCTCAGCAGGCATGATTTTTCCTCTCTCTCATGGGTACTAAAAGCTTTGACAAGAAAACTACCTTTTATTTGAGGAAAGGGGAAGGCAGCAAAAATAAATGTAATGTCTCAAAAATTCAGCCAACTGTGCAATTCCAAATTACCGAGGGAGGAGTAAAGTTCTTCACCCTGTCCTATCCCAAATTATCCCCAGAGTCATTGTGAGACACCAGGGAACTCAGTGGTCACCAGCTCCATGAGGAAGAATCCATCTGGGGTATGACAACCCATCAGGGCACTGGCACAGCTGGTGGCTCACCTAGGCTTTGCCATAAGGTCAGGTTTTAGCCATCATGAGTTTTACACTGTGCTGGGCAGATTTCCCATCCCAAAGCACCCCATACTTCAAAATGACCTGTGTAACCCAAGTACCTCTCACGTAACTTCTGTGCCCTGACCTGAAGCAGCTGGAGTTGTGTGCAAGTATTTGGGCGGCTTGAGAAGTTAGGCAGGGTGCTGAGGAGGGAGCTTCGGGGCTCTGTGCCACTCCGTGTCAGCATAAGTTCACAGAAAAAGCATTCAGGGACTTCTTTTTTCACCAGTCCAAGGGCTAAGCTCCCTTCCCCTGTGCCCAAATTAGAGTATATGGAAAAGACTTCAAGAGACCTTTGCCTTAATCCTCTCTGCTGAGAGTGTTGTCTATATCACATCACCACAAGGCCTTATACCAAGGACTCTCTTTTTCAGGAAAGAGTAAACTCCATTCCCATTTTTATTCAGTGTTTATGTCAAAACTATTTGCAGGCTGTTCTAGTGGCTGAAGATTAAGAGCTCTTTCATCTACATTCAGTTACTTTGACTTAATTTCCTTCAATTCATTCCATCGGCAGATGCAATTATTTCTCTTCACAGACACTCCTCGCCTTCTGTTATCAAATTCACAGCAGCATTCATGAGTGGTGTCAGCTCCTTAGCAGAGCACATCTCCTTCTAAAGGACAGATTAGTGAGTAGGCGCTGCTTGCTTCCAATGCTTTCCTCCCGAGGGCCATACTGCAAGCAAGTCCAACTGAAGAAGAAAGGAAACACCATTCGTGCCATATGGTATATTCCAAAAGAAATGTTCAGGAAAAAAATAGACTGCCAGTGCAGAGGTAAAGAAAAAGAAAACATCACCACTCACTTTTGGCTGCAAAACATGTTTTCATGCTGCAGCCATTTAGTGTGCCGCTCCCTGCTATATGTTCAGAATAAAAAGGCAATGTGTTGTGGCAATGGAAATGGCACAACAAAGGCAAGAGTCCTCCAGCAAGCATGTGGGTAAGACAGGTCAGCCTGCAGTGACTGGGGGCCATTTATCCAGCAGCTGACCTTACCTGAGTGGAGCGATGACATTGCTCAATACTGAGCTGGTCTCCTGCTCCTGTCCTCGGCTCAGCTGCTGGTTTTGGCCATCCATGAGTATGTGGGGGATATAGGAAAACTATTCTGCACTACTTAGGCTCCTTTAGATGGATACAAGTTCTAACTGCTTTTAGGCATAAAGTAACAAACTCACCTTCTTATATTTCAAGATATTAACCTAGATTTGGACAAAGAAATGTGGAGTCACTGTCCCTGGAAGTGTTCAAGAGCCATGTGGATGTGGCACTGAGGGATGTGGTCAGCGGGCATGGTGGGGATGGGCTGATGGTTGGACTAGATGATCTTCAAGGTCTTTTCCAACAGTAACGATTCTATGATTCTATAATTCCATGAAATCAGATGACAGTAGCTTTGTTTCTATACTTTTTTACCTTTCCATCTCCTTTTCTCGACTGCTTTTTTCCTCATCTTTGCATCTTTCTTTTCCTCTGATCTTTTCATCTCTTTTGTGTTTTCTCCTCATCTTTGTCTCCCTTGGAGTAGCACATCCCCACCATCTCTCTCCAGCATGGTTCAACCCAGAGCTGGGACACAGAGCTCAGTGTGGGGTGAGGCTGATATGGACAGGATGTGCTGTACACTGTGTAGCATACAAATGCAACTAACCCTCTTCTTGCACACAGATGCAGAAGTCTTATAGTTCTTACTAAATATAAAGCTCCCAGGTTGCTCTGTGGAATGCAGTGAAAGGTATTGAAGGGGCACAACCCATTTTCAAGTGTTGATGCAGACAGAAGCAGCAAAAAAAAATGGTGCTTTTCTCTGTACAGTTCTCACAGAAATCTTTCACACAGCAAACCGCGTGCTTCTCAGATGGATTTTGCATGGCTATTCACCACCACCAAAGTTCACTCATCTCTGCTCTGACCTCTTGTTCTGCCCCACAGACAGGCAGAAAGATGGCCCTGAGCAGCAGGGACGAAGTAGGGCTGGGCAATGCTTCCCCCGCTCACAAATCCAGTTGGCAGGCAGATCTGACAGATTCCCTGGAAGAGGTCCTTCCCTTTTGCAGGCAGGGGTCCATGCGAGCATATGGTCTGTACCAGTAGCACCTTGCTCATCATATAAAGCCATGAGAACTGTAAAACCTAATGTATTCTTCATGTACATCTTGTGAGCACTGATGCCTCTGGGCTATTGACTCTTTTTTCCCTCCTGTTCTCTTCTACACCAGTGGCATTTTATCAGGTTGATAATTCAGCTGTATAAGAATCCCCCGATATCAGCATTAGTTTTGTCAAATCCCTTTTCCCCGCATGAAGACAGACAGGCATTCTATTGAAACAATAAATCCATTATGTCAACACAATTAATTCTGTTAACTGATTAAAACATTCTGCGAGGAACAAAAGGCATTCATCTAATATCTTCATCTAGTTGACAAAACACAAATCAGAGTCTTTGAAGTCGTTGTGCTCAACGCCAAGGAAAGTCCTTCGTGTCGACATGCCATTTTCTTTGCTTTGCACAGAGTGGGGACGCATGGGCTCTACCAGCGATCTGCCCAGTGACACACAGAGAGCTATTGTATCTCCTGGTGCCTGTATTTCCCTCTGTCTGCCTGAACAAGGGCTTCTGCAAGGGACCGCTTCCAACTGTGTGCTTGTACCACAACGATCTTTTCCCTGGGTCAGGGACCATCATTCCTCTGTGCATTTATTTATACAACACAAAAGGAAAGGAATGGCTTCCCTCTCTGCTCTTGCAGTACTGTAAGTGCTTGATTTCTCTTGGCACTTCTTAATGCTATTATAGAGCAAATCACTTTCAAAGTCACTGGCGAACACAAGGGGTTTCAGGGCTCCAAGTTTCTAAATGAGATCTGCCATCCATGAGTGCCTCCATATGCCTTAAGGAAAGACCCTCTCTTCTCACACATTGGTTTTTACTGCAAACATTGAAAATTAGAGGTTGAAATTTTCCATTTTTTTCTTCAGGGAATCATTTCATCAAAAAAGGACCACAGGTTGCACTCAAGCTCTTAACAGTGGTCTATGAAAGGAACAGAGAAAGGAAGTTTTATATGGGGGTTATGTTCCTGTTTTCCCTCTTCTCCTCATAAGAGGTGAGTTGTGCCACAAGATGAGTTTTCAGGTCAGCAGAGCAGTCAGTCCTGCTTCCCTGGAAGCTAAAGTGCAGCCAGTGGGGGTGGCTCCTCTGCAGCAGGCCTGGAAGTGCAATGTGCAGGAGCAGATGGCTAAGACAAACTCAGTCTGGTGTAAAAGATGGCCTCTGAGAGCTGAGAGAGGGCTGAGATGCGTGTACAGGGCAGGACCGCTGTTGCAGCTATTCCTTTACTACCCATGGGTGCATGCATTGGGACAGCAGGCTTTCTAGCCATGGAAGAACACCAGATGCATCAGGACATGTTGCAGTGGTTGCTTGGCAGTACCCTGAAAGCAGAAGGATGCCACCAGCCTTTGAAGTGCTGCCCGTTCCACGCACCAGACGTGAAACACAGGCCAGGGCAAGGGTTGTGTTCATCATAGCCACCTGCTTATTGGGAAGATAAAGTTGCCTCATCTATGGGACAGGCAGTAGATTTTAATAAGTTCATTTTAAAAGCAAAATTATAAATTAAGATGTTTCCAATAAGCTTTCAAGGAAAACCCTCCAAGTACACTTCATCATATCTAAATCTGTTTCAGACTAAGTCCAACATTTTTTTTTACAACTACTGGTAGCTGCATTTTCCTCCTTATACTTTCTAAAAGGCAACAGCGTAGTCTCACATAATGCTGGTAGGATGATTGGGAATTGTGTGGTTATCAATAGATAGCTGATTAGCAATTTTTCTCCCATCCATGTCTGCAGTGGTTAAGAAATATCGGGTTCATCCCTTCCTTTTTTAAGAAACCTTATTTTTTCCTATTCTGCTGGAAAAATAACCTGTTTTGGTTGATCTGTGATTTAGCCCTCTGCTGTTGTCATGCATTGTTTTAGAGTCTCTTATGAATTGTGGTAGTGAGCTGAATTCCTAATGTACTTATGCATATGCTTACCTTTAAGCCGGTGAGTGATTCTTGCAAGATCAATAATGCTGTGTTTAAGTACGTGCTTAGGGGCTTTGCCGGACTGAAACCGAAGTGTTCAGATTCTACAGCGTTGAATTCCTGCTGGACAAGTTCTGCAGTCTTTAGATTTGTTATAGATTTAATTTTGCAGACAAGCCTTTTTCGTTTATTAGGCGGCTGCCGTCCCCAAAGCAAATCTGTTATGACATTTTTTTTTGGAGTAATTATCTCAATGTTCCCGCAGACTTTACCTGTTGTATCGGCTGAGACAGTCAGCTCTCGGAACCTAAGTAGTACAGAAGTTATCAAAGTTAACAACAGTAACAAATTATGTGATAGCTACTTTGCTGATTTGACTAATGAGATGCTTTTCCAGTGCAGGGCAGATGCTGCAGATACACAGGCACAGAGATAAACCCACATCTCCGGAAATTGAATTCTTACCTTCAGGAAATATTTTGGTCAACATTCTCACAAGTGCTCATGGGAAGCCATCCTGTGCTACCTAGCTGAATAAAACAAGTAACTGGTTAGAGATAGCCTATTTCCAATTCTAAAATTGTCCAGTATTATCTGAAGCGCTTTGATACTTGATTTAGCACTTGGCAAACCTTCCTATGGCAGGGGGGTTGGAACTTGATGACCTTCGAGGTCCCTTCCAACCCAAGCCATTCTATGATACTCATACTCCAAGATTTTGATGTGTTTCATAAGAAACACCCACTGAAACCAACTGCAAAATCTTCTTAAAACATCACTTGAAATCATTACAAGGTCAAAACCAATCTGCCAATCTGTGCAGTCATAATATTTTACATGGTATCTGTGCAGAGGTCCCTTAAAAATAAATAGTCTTAATTGTATATGGTTTCTCTCTTGTTTTTCCACTTGTTTGCCAGTATATTAAATCTGCTGTACACAGATTTTTCATTCCTTCTAAACAAACAAACAAAAAAAAAAACTAGGTTAACCTTTCAGTACAAACATTTCCCTTCCAGACATGGAAATGCCTTCTGTTTTGCAGCAAATGAAATGTTAGAACATAATGCAAAAGTGTATAAATAGTTACTGCCTGGTAGAACAGAACCAAGAGGGCAACACCAACTATTAATATATTGTACCAAGAGAAGAAGTAGAGAATTGTCAAATCATAGAATGGTTGAGGTGGGAATAGACCTCTGGAGGCTTTCTACTCTAAGCTCTAGTGGAGCCATACACAGGTGTAGGCCACATTAGCTTAAGGAGGGACAGTAACTTGTAGAAAGGCCAAAGAGAAGTAAAGCAAAGCTTGGGGTTGTCGAAAGGCACACGGTTGCTCATTATACATATGTAACATGGGGTCAGGAGGAAGGGAAATTGCTGACTGATGGGTGGTGCCACAGTGCTTGGTTTCTGAACACCTTTGAAACCTCCCTTGGGGAACACAGAAGGCTTGCTTGTGTGGCACATCCAGATAGCCACCATATGGAAGGCATGGTAATGTCTGTCTGTGAATCCTTGTGCTTTCCCTGAGATCCTGGGCATGGAGAGGTGTTTGGATCCATATCATCCTTGGGATGTGGATGGTGACAAGTCAAGTGCAGAGGGACACAGAGATGGCACAAGATGTTTCAACTTTGTCGTCGCCAAATGGTATTTTGGAAGCCCATACTTGCAGGCAGGAGGATAGCTTCTGCCCTCTGAAGATTGATGGCTTGTCTGCAGCCATCAGTCATTGACTAACCCACTGGCAATGACACAGCCACTATGTATATGATACCGCATGTCTCCACGGCCTCCCTCCAAATTTACCAACTTTGAGCTATGTGGTAGATATCAGAAGATACCAGTAAAAATCACTCAACCCTCTGCTTCTCCCAAACTCCACTGTTGGTAAGATCCAGATCCTAATCCAGGGATTACACAGACCACAAAGCACTTGTCCCAGTCCTATAGCAGAGGACGTTAAGTGGAACATGCCTCCAGCATTCTTACTGAAGGCTGCCATGTGAAGGGTTGGAGCACAGCAAACACTGCCCTGCACAGCCTCTCATTTGTACCAGAGCAACAAGGATCAGCATTTTGGCAGCCATATGCAGTACCTTCCATTCCCACAGCACATGGTCAGGTTGGCTGGCTGGTACCCACACCCTGACTGCCATCCCTGTCTGCATCAGAGAGGAGGGCAGCAGAAGTGAGTATTCAGGGAGGTGCCACGTGAGGACTCAGATTCCTCTGCAGGGTGGCAAATGTCAGCAGATGACTAAAGAACACCAGATGGCTTGTCAGGTTTTTCTTTCCACCCTTTTCTCTCACTCCCCAGCCGCACTTGGTCACATTATCTTCTAGGCAAGTGTACTGCCTTTGCCTACATCTCCCCAGCCTCATTCCTCTGTGCCATGACCCCACCATCCCTACAGACCTCACGTAGAGATGGATGTATAGTGAAAAGCACATCTCACACGTCTGCACAGAGGATGGTAGGATGGGGATTGCTTTTTCCCCATTTCAAAGACAGAGGGCAGGGAATTTGGGGACTGTGGGCAAGGGAAGATCAGTGAGCAGTTGGAGGCAGTAGCAAGCCACTGCTGTGTATGAAAGCAAGAATGTTCCAATTACAACCAAACCATATTCCCCAAGAAGGTTAATGTGGCACCTAAGCATTAGGGAGATGAGCAGGGCTAGCTCAAAGGCCCTAGAGCTTTTAGGGTAGGGAAAGACTGGCTTGGAAAGCAGGCAGGAAGGGAAGAGGACAAATCAGGATAGCAGCAGAAGCATCACTCAGTGTATCAGCACATCCTAGCAGAGACTATCAGCAACAAACCCTGGGCACATAAACAGACTCAAGCAGCAGGTGTGATGTTCCATGGAACAGAAGAAGCTCCAGCCACAACTCCCCAAGCAGAGCCTGCTGCTGAGCCTCAGCCCAGGTGTGATGTAGGTACCCAGGGACTATCACTGTGAGTCAGAGCTGAGAGGGGGCACAGTGCAGTCTCAGGGGCAGGGCACCTTTCCCATCCCTCCTCCTCCATAATGCTGCACATCTGAAAGTACACTTGGCCTCTTTATTGTTGAAGAACTTCTTCAGAGAGCTGCATAACCTCTTGGTCTTTCAAGAGCATGTATTAGCACATGCATCCATAACAAGTCCTGGAGGCCTCAAGAGTTGCCTGGCTGAGTCGTTGGCTCAGACACTCACATCCCCAATAGGGACAGAGTGCACAAGGTCTGCTCCTGGAGCAGATCCTCCAAGTTCCACTCAGTCCCAAAGAACGTCAGGTCACTGGCACCAGAATATATCTGCAGTGCAAGCCATGGCTGGACATGACTGGGGCTTTAACTTGAGAAGAACACCCCAGAGCCAGTTAGTGCTAATGCAGTGTGCACTGAGAGCTCTGGCCTGTACCTGTCTTTGTCTGATCTAGCATGACTGCTGTTAGGTGAAATTGAATTTGTGTATTGTCCCAAAGCACCAGTGACAGTTTTCACTGAGTATCCCTGTCATGGAGTAACATGGGAATGGCAATAATTCAGTATGAGCACTGCCAGGGTAAGCTTAGTTTCAATAGCAGCAGCTGGAAGAGCTAATGTAACACCCCCTCATCAACCTAAAACCCATTGTTGCACCTGCAAACATACTTTTGCTGCCACCAAAACATAGAGCAGCCGACGGAAAGGATTGTAGTGGGTTTTTGCCAGCCAGCATCTAGGCACAAGAGATGTCTGTAAGCATTTCTGTCTTGCACTTACACAATTACAATTCCTTCAGGTTCAAACTCAGATGAATTTGATTATGGTAGCAAAATGACATTGACCCTTCAGATGACTACATCAGTAGGTTTCAGAAACACACAGTGTGTATCTCAAGGATGTTCACAGAATAACATGCAAGTGAGGCTGGCTCCAGGTGCTATAGGAGCTATAGGAGGAAAAAGCTCCACTGAAAAAAGATGTCACGGTCCTCTGAGATGGCCTTCAAGTTACTTTTGTTTGTGCAGCTGAAGATAAGCTTTTTCCCATCTGTAAGGCCAACATAGGTAGCTACATTATGGGAGGACCCTTCCTCCTTTCTTCTTCTCATTGTTTTCAGGACCAGAGAGTCCGAAAACTTAGTCAATAGACTGTGATTCCCACAGGTACATCTGTTCTCCAGCTGGAGATCAATAGTGCACACCAGTCTGCAGCTTCTACACATAGCTGTGGGTTTACATGTCTCTGTCATGACACAGCTCTAAATTTCTGCTTATTTGGGATCAACATTTTATCATCCTGAAAGCATCTTCCTCATTCCCCACTGTCAGACATGTCAGGGATGAGACATTTTTTTGTGGACTGACAAAGCACTTGGGACAATTAATAGTTTTACAAAGCATTAACTCCTTTGATTCATATTAAGCATGCCCTTTGCCTACCTCTGCTGTATGTTTTGTGCTTATTTATCAGCATAGAGACATAAGCCATCAAGTTAAAGCTCACACAATTAGCTCATAGAATCACAGTCCTAGAATAGCTTATGCGGGAGGGGACATTAAAGATCAAATACCAACACAGCTGTGGGCAGGGCTACCCCCCACCAGCTCAGGATGCCGTTGTTCTTTCCACTGTCCTGAAATTATCTCCTCATTTCTCTCTTCAGTCCCTGATGGTGTTGTTTCTCTTCCCCCACCAGATCTTAATTCTCCTCACTAATGTTCATGAGCTTCAAGCCCTGCCCAGCAGTCCCAAACATCCCCCTGGGTCATCCACCAAGATCACATCAGCTGCAGCTCCCTTGGAGGGGAGCATAGTGTGTCCACACGGCATGGGGAAAGCCTCCCCGGACATCACCACTGCACTCACAGCACAGATTTTATCACAGCATGGTTCATTTTTTTTTTTACTTTTAACAATGGTTTCGTCTTTACTTCTTAAAGTGCAATCAAGGATAGAAAGAAGGGTGACTTACAAATCATTTAATTACCTTCTGCCTTGTTTTCTTACTCTTTGTGAAGTTTTGGAAGGAAAATAGGGCCAAATTTTCTTATCTTTTTAAGCTAAGAGTAGTTGCTGTCATTCTCTATCTCTTCCCAGGACTATTCTAGTGTATAATTTGATAATAGCCTGCTATTGCAGTGACCTCAAAGAAAGCTCTCCCTGTTTTAGTCTTCTAGTCTCCTACTGGAGATCTGATGGGCTATATTAGAAGCTTGAGGGAGGTGAAAAAGTAGATTATTCTGAACATTTCCACCAGCACCAACATCAGGCATGCTTCCACAATCCCACTGTCTTCTCCAACAGTAGGTTTTATTTCCAAAACTTTCTGTAGCATCATGGAGAACTTTTGAATGCTCTTTACTTGCCATCCTTAAGGACTGTGAGGCAGTTCTCAGAGCAAATTTTGGTGGTGTTCAGCTCTTGTATTTATCCACCCAAGCACATCATAGGGAGGCTCTGTACAAAACCGGAAATGTGACTGGCTGCAGGCTACTCCGTGGCTCTGCGGACCATGCAAAAGGCAACAGCAGCAGTGAGAGGTACAAAATCTTCTCCTTTGTGCAGTGTTTGCATCTCTAAACCACTGACACAAGTGTTGTGACTGTGCTGAGCAGTCGGCCACCTTCAATACCTTTGCCAGCTAGGAGGAGCTATCCCAGCACTTCCTTCTACCCTAAACCCCTGATGGTCTCCTCCAGTCCTTTTGGAGAGTCAGTGTGAAGACAGGGAGAATCTCTGCCCTCCTTAATCAGGGACCATACTTGCTCCTTGGGAGGATCATAGAATCATAGGAACATCAAATTGTTTGAATTGGAAGGGAACTTCAACAGCCATCTGGCTCAATCCCCCTCCAATGAAGAGGGACATCTACAGTTCTATCAGGTGCTCAGAGCCCCATCCAGCCCAACCTTGAGTGTCTTCATGGATGGGGCATCCACTGCCTCTCTGGCCAACCTGTGTCAGTGTTTCACTGCCCTTATTGTAAAAAAAAAAAAAAAGTTCTCCTTATATCCAGTCTAAATCTCCCCTCTTTTAATGTGAAACCATTTCCCCTTGTCCTACCACAGCAGGCAGTGCTAAAGAGCCTGTCCCCTTCTTTCTTACAGCCTCCCTTTAGATATTGAAAGGATCAATTCCACTGCAATTAGTGGTGGGATGACCAGAAAGATATGAACCTCTCTAATACCCCTCGAAGAGTTAATTAAAGGGGTCTAATCTTCTCTGAGAAGAAGAGAATCTCAATCTATTGCTGGAAATTACTTTCTCTAATAGAATGACGTAAAACCAACTAACACCCTGCACTGAGTCAATAGTTGCCCTATAACTGAACGCTTTGCATAACACAAAGCAAAGGACATGATGCTCTACTACCTACAGAGCACGTGTTTAATATATATATATTTCTGTTTGTTTGCTTTATTAAAGCCGTAATCCCCGGGCTTTTAAACACAGCTGAAGAAAGATCGCAACCAGGAAACAAACACCGCATTTGCAGGGCAAGAGGGACCTCCACTGGCTGCAGAACGAAAGGAGCAGGGTTTGGTTGCTGTGCAGAGCCTCTGCTCCAACCTGTTATTTACCAACCGCCCAGCAAACAGGCACAGCTCAGATAGCTCAGCTCCTCACCAGCTTGAGGTGCTCCAGGCAGGGCAGGGATATCTGGGCTAAAGCGGGGCCTGGGAGGCAGGCAGGCGCTGTGCTGGTCACGGCCTGCAGCGAGCCCCGAGAGCTGCCCTGCAGCTGGGGGGGAGATGAAAGAGCAAGGCCTACACCGTGTCAGCCCAGAGACTGCACAAAGCAATGGACTTTTTTTTTTTTCTGAGAAGCCAAAGGAGTGCTTCTAGAACCACGTCTGCGCTATTACATTTAAAACACAGTGCCGGAGCCTGCCCTCTGGCACTACATATCTGTGTGGCAGAGATCAACACATCACCACAACATGGCGGCCACAGGCAGATGGCTCCTGCAGCTGTCCCACATCAGCACAGAGCGTGCAGGGCCTGAGGAGCATCTGGCTGTGGGTGGTGTCTAGAGCAGCTCTTGTCAGTGCCCAGTTTTGTCCAGTGCCTTTTTCAAGGTGAGGCCCACACCACGTAGGCCGCAGCCTCACGTGGGCCCATGGCACAGAGCAGCACTCGGTGCCTCCCAGGGCTGCACGCACTGCCCGGTGCTCAGAAGTGCTACTGATATCTGCCTCCCCACACAGCACACGCAGTTGCAGGAGGAGTTTTCCCTCCTTCTCCCCATGTCACACAGACAGCTGGCTCCCTGTAGCGCTGTGTTTCCATGCCAAAGCAGCGGGAAGGATTTCAGATCTGGCGCAGCAAAGTGCACAGCAAGCTGGCGTGCACCAGCCACTTGTCACTGCTTGTGTGCATGCTTTCTGCCTGATGCCCTCACTCTTCCATGGCTTTACTACTTCACTGCAAGTATTACAAACTGCAAGTAATCCTTCACTAAGTAGCAAACTGGCTGCAGGAGATGCCACCTGAAGCTGCTGTCTTCTCCAGACACCCCCACACAGACAGAGCCTTGCATCCCTGGGATGGCTGCAGTGGCTGTGGCTGATGAGATTTGAGCAACAGCACTGACCTCGGGTCTGTGGGATGCCACTGTCCTACAGAGTGCCTTAAGATTCTACACCATGAAACAGCACTGTGCAGCTGCATTTAGGCAACTGAATCCCACTCATTTTAGTGGCATCCCATTCAGAAAGTCCCTGTAAATTCATGGGTGCTGGAGTGTCGTTGGGGAATCATCAGAGATGTTTGCCTTCTTCCTTACAGGCGTGTTTGTGGGTTCTGCCTGAGGCACTGGGCCCTACCTCCTACTGTCCCCTGCACTCAGCCCTTCCCAGTGTGTCCCTCCTTCACCAGAGCTGTGGTTAAGTCAGGGTGCCCACCTCAACCACCTCCCAGATTCTGGGAGGGGGGAATAGAACTTCTAAGTCTGATGCACTCAAAGAGAGTAGTTAAGGGCATATTTTCTCATTTCAGGTATTTTGCTTCAATTGGGAGAAGACAGAATGGCAGAGAACGTGATTTTGTATCCAGAGAGAGAGTTTAGATAAAAGTCCAGTAATAATTCTGCAGAAAGGTCCCAAGGATTAATGGCAGTCAGTCACTGCTGCATGTATTGTGTCCAATGCACTTCGGGTGCCCCAGAAAATGCACCTGCATCAGCACCAAGCAGTCCTCACTGGGGTGAGAGGACCAAGATACAGTGACTTGTGGCCTCCACTGTTGGCTCTCTGCTCTCCCCCTCTACCCCCAGTAAATCTGCATTCCTGCCACTTCTTATGGAAGGCTGTTACCAAGCTTTATCTCCCGGGAACTTGTCTACCTGTCCCATCACAATATTGTCATCTTTTCATACAAAATTGAAGTTACATTTTTCCATTTATTCCCAGTCTGAAAAGAAAACAATACAGACCTTTCCCGTTTTACCGACTGGGA
This sequence comes from Bambusicola thoracicus, assembly GCA_002909625.1. NCBI lineage: Eukaryota > Metazoa > Chordata > Aves > Galliformes > Phasianidae > Bambusicola > Bambusicola thoracicus. The sequence goes on from PPHD01000882.1 coordinate 21,125, forward strand.
GTGGTGCAGAGGGGGTCAGGACCATAGAACAGTGCTGGTGGGAAGGGCGCTCAACAGGGCCTCCAGCCCTGCGACCAGACCAGGCTCTGAAGGCTTTCTCCACACCATCCTTCCAAAGCCCCAAAGAAGAGCCCTGCCCATGTTCTACAAACAGTTTGTTCTCATTTCAGGAGCACTGAGGCATTCCCCCAAGGTTACGTGCAGCCAGTGTCACCTGTAATGTCAGTGCACAGGGGTGAACAGCTGCAGAAACCATGGTTTTATTTTGAAGGTCAAACGGAAAATACTTCATCGGTTAAAATTATTCCCTGGCTCATCATCATTCCTTCCATGTTATGAAACTGATTGGAAACAGAACTGAGAGGAGAAAGCAAGCTGGATACTTCCGTACTAGAGGATTCCCAGGTGTACCTGCTGGACACACAATTCCATGCACTCCAGGCAGTCAGTGTGACTTCTCTCACCTCTTCATCACTCTGCCACAAGAAACGATTACTTACTACATCTAATTACCTCTTTACATTAATGAAAAGGAAGCGCCATGCAGCTGTGCCTCCCACAAGCAGTTCACAAGCTTGCTCCGTGACCTTGTCTACTCCTCCAGCTGCCTTCGTTTGTCAAACTTAAACCAGAAGCAATTTACCCAGGCCCTAAGGCTACTATAAGTTCTCATTATTGCAAAGAGCTCCTGTAGCCCATGCCCGTGTGCAATACAGTACTATGTATTATTAACAGGATGCAGCCAAAGGAAGAGAGAAACAGAGGAAGCAATTTTTCAAATGTTTTTTTTCCCCTCTTCTTCCCCTCCCACAGCAATGCAGAGACACGGTAGGCTTCCAGAGCTCTGGGCTGGATTCGTTCAGCAACACTGACACACTGACAGTTCTCCATCTACATGCATGACAGCTCTCCTAATTGGAAAGATTACAAAAGTCTACTGCTCAACTGAGTTTCTCAGCAACTGTGAAGAATAAAATTGAAGGGAAACCAGCTGCAAAGTACCATAAGACAACCACAGTGGGAATGGGAGCTGTGGGAAAGGCAGCACTCCTGTCCCCATTTAATTTGGCCATATTAAAACTAGCAGCACACAGGCAGCAGGGTCACATCCTCAGCACAGTATGTGCAGAGACAACAACCACAGAAACAAAATACTGCCTGAGCCATTCTGAAGCAGGTGCAAGCAGAGCAGGTCTGCTAGAGAGGACAAAAAATAACATTTGACCGGTGAAGAGAGTTAAAAGCACTTCCCAAAACTTAGTGCTATGGGATGCCTGTGCTTTTCCCACAGGTGACTGCTGTTGCTCTTCTACTGCAGGCAAGACCTAGGGGCTGTGCAAGACTTCAAGAAGCAACAGCAATAAAAACTTGTTTTCTAATCAACCAGCTCTCTACTCTCCCCAGCTCACATTCTAGGGCCAGTCTGCCAGAATCTATACACAAAAGCAAACTGCTTGTGCTTGAGGAGTCCTAGTTCCACTCTCCTATGAAGCAAAGCTGAGGGAGCTTGGCTTGTTCAGCCTGAAGAAGAGAAGGCTCCAGAGAAACCTCACTGCAGCCTTCCAGTATGAAGGAGCTTCCCACATGAAGCGAGCTTATAAGCAGGAGGGAGACTGACTGTTTACACGGTTTGATAGTGATGGGGCAAGGGGGAATGATTTTACACTAAAAGATAAGAAATGTAAATCCTCAGAGGGTGGTGAGGCACTGGCAGAGGTTGCCCAGCTGTTCTGCGATCCTATGATACTATGTTTCTATGATTCTATGTCAATGACAAATGGTGGGAGCCAGGTTATCACCCATGGGCCAGGGAAGCTTCTGCCAGTCTGCTGGGAACAGCAGCCCCCATCCACGGTGGATCCTCACACCTGGACTAACTAACTAACTAACTAACTAACTAACTCAGCACCCCAAAGGGGCTGGCTTTGGTGCTTAGGCTTTGGCCTAGGCTTCTGGACAGTTATCACTGGCCACACCTAAACTGAGGGGCTCTTCTAATAACAAGAGAATTCTGGATTTTGCTGCTCCCCCACCTCTCTTATTTAAATATACACTTCCGTTTCTTGTGATCATCACTGAAAAAGAAACCAATCTAGATGGTTATGGATATAGTAAGGAAAATGGCAACTGTCATTTCTGCAGAATACGAAGTGAGTCCTACCCACATAGACTCTGCACAGTTCAGACCTTATGTCTTTCCCAAGCTATAGTGGTTGGCAGGTGAGAATACAAGAACTACTCCAAAGCATTGCGCCTTCCACCTACCAAAGCGTTTATGTAAGACCTCATATGAGATAAATTAACTACATAATGTTAATTCCTGAAGCGAGGCATGATGTTATTGAAGTAGGACAAGGCTCTTTGTATCTGAAAGCTGAAGGCAGTTGCTGGAAGTACTGTAAGTAATCACAGAATCATAAAACAACCTGAACTGGAAGGGACCCACAAGAATCATCAAGTCCATCTCCTGGGTCCACAAAGGAACATCCAAAAACTAAACCATGGTGAATACACCTATGTAAACAGAGGCAAACGCATGAGCACATCTGAAAAAAGGTTATGGCAGTTAAAATGAAATTTCTTCACACAGAGGGTGGTGATGCACTGGAACATGCTGCCCAAGGAGGCTGTGGATGCCCCATCCCTGGAGGCATTCAAGGCCAGGCTGGATGTGGCTCTGGGCAGCCTGGTCTGCTGGTTGGCGACCCTGATAGCAGGGGGGTTGAAACTAGATGGTCATTGTGGTCCTTTTCTACCCATTCTACGATTCTATGATTCTAAAGAACTAGAATGCTTTGCTCTAAGGTCTTGTTGGTAGTTGATGCACTTTCACAGAGTTGGGGGAAAGAGTTGTTAGTTGCAGACTCGAATGCATCACTTTACTGTGTTGTAAGTAGTCACATTGAGCAAGTATTTGCATCCAGCATTTGGTGTTCTAGTTTGGCTTTCCATTTTCTAATAGGCAAGGCTCCAGACTTGGATCTTCTACTGGGAAAAAAAAAATCAAATAAATAAAAATGAGTTTTCAATAAAAGAGAAGGGACACCAACAAGCTTGCCCTGGCCTTTCACTCACAGGCAAACTGAAGTTCTGCACCCATGGCCAAAGGAGCATTTCTTTACCTTATAGCCCAGATTCCACTGAAATGCAGCTGAGAGCTGCAGCTGGAGGAATCCATTCCAAAGGGACATCTGCACAAGACCCAGAGCGTGCAGCATTAGAGGTGGTAACCTGAGAAGTAAAGAGACTCCACAGGCTTCAAAAGCAAGGAGTGGGTCCCACAGCTTCAGCTGCTGTAGGACTTGCTTCCTACTTGCTTTCACTGAGAAGGGTGCCTGTCTTGGAGAACATGCACACGTACCACTATTTTGACTGTTTTTTCCAGTATTTTATTTCTGACAGGCATTTACAACGTTCCATTCATAGAACTAAAAACATAAAAATAGACCTTCTTTCAGCTTATAAAAGAAATATATAAGAACCTTTGACATAGACATGTCATGACATTATGTACAAGAACAACGGTACCTTCCCAGTACCAGCCTTCCAGTATTCCAGAACTGACTGTATTCCACTGGGTACAGCATAGGACAGCTAAAACCTCTGCTTTTCTAGTATGCTGGGACACAACTGACAGGTAGATGATATAAAACAATGACGTGATCATACAAAGGGTATAGAAACCTTTCTAAAGCTTTTACGAAAAGAAATGAGAAGATAGCAAAAGGTTAAGAGAGAAAGCTTTCATAAGAACAAGTATAGTGCACCAGAAACCAGAAGGGGGTGGAGGAGAGGGGGATATGCAAAGTGGGACACAAAGACAGTGATGGATTCTGGGGGGAATAATTTTCGTTATGTTTTAAAATATAGTCAGAGTGGATTTTATAAAATAGAATCCTAAAGTTATTATAAAATTTCAGGTTTTCAAAGTACCGACTGATGTGTCAAACACCAGTAGATACCAAAAAAAAAGAAAACTTCATATAATTTTCCTTTGTTTGTTTTTTTTTTTCCTCATAGGTGAAACTGAAATGGGAAAAGCTATATAAATCTTAAAAGGAAAAAAAAAGTGCTATTTGTGTTTTGCATTTGGAAGTCTACTTAAAAACCATTTTAGTCACATTTTACCCTGTTTTAGATGCTTAAATAAAAGTTGAAGAGGTTTAGAACTTGCTCATATTCTATTGCAGTGGAAAAGCTTTCGTAAAGGAATTAAAATGCACTAGTTTCACCCACAGTAGGAGAATGGATGAGGTCAGTTTTTTTGGCCATGAATTCCCTGTCCCCTAAGCCCAAACTGTGTCAGAGAAAGCAGACCAAAGGAATCCATGGTGCCGCTGCCCCAGCGGCAGTGAGGTGGCACCACGGATCAGTTTGCTCCACTGTAATTCAGTAATGTCATTTTATTCTTTTTATTATCTAACTAAACTCCAGCCTCAAACATATACAATAATCCTTTTCTTGAAGAAAGTTATATCTAAATAAGAGTTTCCAGTTCATATTTTAGTATAAAACCCACCATTCCTAACCCTCTGCAAAAAGCTAGCCTCGTATCCTAGACATGGAGCTAAGCTAACACTGTAAAATTCTTATCCCTTTGTGCCCCTGCATCTCAGGTAAAATACAAAAAAATATTTCTTCAAGTGTTAAGTTTGGATCTCTTAAGAGAGTTTGGCATCTTTACAACGTTATGCAAAACTAGAGCTTCCAACATTGACATTAAATTAGACCAGCCACAGACCAAGAGGACTTAGCACAACAGAAATCCCAAACCTTTCCTCACACATTCCTAAAATACATGTATATTCTCTTACATTTAAGGAGGGAAAAGTAATAAGAATACTGCAACTGTACACGTTAAAAAGGCAGTTTCCTCATTCAGGAGATGAACCTACGGTTGACGTTTTACGGCTATAAAACCCTTTGTTCGTTGTGCTATCGTATAAGCTAGTTTGCTGTACGTAGGTTAAGACATCCAGAATAATTTGTCTTCCAGTGATTATATTCTCCCCATACTTAATTTCAGCCCCTGATTATGTTAGAATAAATAAAATAGTGTGAAAGCCCTTGGTAACGTAAGACAGGACCTTAAGGTTATTCCGTTCCAAGTTTTGAGCGTTTTACAGTTGCCTAAAGTGTGGCCGCATGGCTTCAGACCAATTCAGCTGCCGTAATGGTGTGTGCAAGTGTGCAATCTATGGGGACTCACTCTCGGCGGTGTGCCGGGAGCGGGAGGGAGGGCGGGCAGGATGGGGAGACCTACGCATCAGGGCAGGGAAGGGGACCGCTTTAGAGCTCCGTGTTCAGTTTCCTGCTCGGGACAAAGTCTTCACGCCTGACCCAGATGACCTCCTCGCCGTGGCCCTCCACGTCACCGTTGATGCCCGTCAAGGCCGCCTGCTTCTTCAGCTGGGTCATCCTGGAGGCGTGCGTGTCCATGGCAGGGCGCGAGCGGTCTCCGCGGCATGTGATGGAGGCTGCCTGCAGCCGCTCCCGAAGGTCTCGGTCAGCCACGGCACCCCTCATGGCCTCACAGTACTCATCGTCATCGCTGAGGATGTCCGTTTCCTTGATGTCCTCCTGCTCCTCATACTGAGCAAGGTCAAACTGTTCCTCTACCCAGCGGTCAGTGTCCCCACCGTGCGTGGGCTGCTGGGGCTCTTTTTCGGGGCTGCTTGTGAAGACGGCATCTGAGTCAATGGTAAACCTGTTTCGGGCCAGCCGCCGCCTCCTCCTCCCAAGAGACTTGCTTGGGGCTGACACTGTGCACACACAAAGATAAAACCCCAGAGGCTTTTTACACACGGTACAATTCTCTCTAAAAAGTTAGTCTTCCAAGGGCCCTTTATTTAACACCGCTAGGCACAAACTGGGCAGACTCCCAAGAATGACCTAGTCATTCCGCATCCTCCCTGTGGGCTTCACTCAGCTCCTCGGCACAAGTCTCTTTCCAGCTGAAAAAGGTGTTTCTGCTATTCAGATCCATGGCTGGGATAATGGCCCACAATTACTGTTCCTCCTAAGTGGTAGGCAGCCAGCCAGCACAAAGTGCATCTGCTCAGCTCAGCTTCTTGCAAGAAGCACCCTGCCATCAGTACACAGCAAAACCCAGCTAGCCTGACACCTCAATATGGGAAACTGCTTTGTCTCGGGTAAGAGCAACATTACAGGTTTCCAAACAGCTACCTCAGTACTGAAGGTGCTGCAATTGTTGCTTTATTTATGGTGTATGGTCGATCCAAGCTGTGCTAACCTCTTCTCCACTTTCTCCCTGCTAGGGAAGAGGGGGAAAAAAACAACAACAACAACAAAAAAACCCTTTCAGAAGTTCCTTACTCAGCATCAGCTGGTCTACTAGCTTTTGCAAATGGCCCAATTAGCAAATTCACATCTTCTGTGCTGGAACATCATCCACAGAGGCTTGTGAGACAAAAAAGCAGGGGATGAGTCCGGCAGCAGGAGGACCTGCAGCATCCCAGTGCTTTACATGCACACACGCAGTTCCGTTGCAAGCAGGTGAACTGTGAGGTTATAGTTTGTCCTTTGTCACTCAACAGCACCTTAGCACTTGCAGAACGTACTCACTGAACTCTAGAAGCCTGGGGAGCGTGGGTTATATTTTAATATCCCTGAGCCTCAAAACATGCACAAAGGATAACAGCTAAGCAGTTGCAGATTTTAACTATAGCGAAAGGTCTGGACTTCGAAAGCTTTTCATCTCAGCAGAATTCATCATGCAAATACACTGACAAGCCAAAATAAAATAAGGTTTGGCATCCACACATCAGCCCCACAGGCTGACTGAAGGAGCACTGTTAAAACCACTGCAATTTGGCCTTCCCTCGAATCTTCTTGCTTATGATTTTAAGCGTCTGTGAAGCAGATGGCTAACATCACTTCAAGTGAGAAGCCCTGCTGCTAAAAATGCCATTGGTCTGGCCTGCCCATTACAGAAGAGGAACAGAAAGCCTGATTGTCTACACTGCTGGATCTAATGAGCAGAAAAAAATAAAAATAAATAAATAAAAAACAGACCAGAACAAAACACGTAGCGGTGCCGTGTATTTTTCAGTTGGAAGCAAGTGTTTCATCCCTCCATCATCTAGTGTTCTGAAAATGAAAACCTGCTTTTCCCTGGGATTTTCTCACTGCTTTTGCCTGCAGTCAACTGAAAAGGAAAATCCGCGGTTTAGGACAGACCGTTACAATAAGAATATCGAGTGTATGCCTCTCAAAGTGCGAGAAGTAGAAGCACGTGCCTTTATAAGCCATAAAGCTGAAAAGGCTAAAATGGAGGGCATAACGAGCTGTCTCTTCAAACCACATCCCTCACGCAGATCTTTCTTGTGCATTTTACTTTAAAAGTGCTTGGGTTAGTTCAAAAATTCTGTACATGCTTTTGTTTAAAAAAATATGCAGTGGGCTTCTGCTTTCTTCAGTTTGAGACCCATTTCCAGATTAAAGTGCACAGCCAATTGGTATCGACAGGAATCCCTTTTCTCCCTTCCATGCCAGGAGGACCGCTCTGAAGCTGAGCCTCGAGTGCAAAGCAAGGTAAACAGAGGCAATTTAAGGCTCCGGAAGAGGGGAAGCATGGAAAAACAGCAGGTTGGTTTTTTTACATACACAAGAGAGAATGCCAACAATAATGTGCAAATATCAGACACCACCACATCCTACAACGGTGCTGGGGTTACTGGGATCTTGAAAGTCTGTAGCCCTACAGTACCTGCCCTGTTCATGGCTGGCCTTGCGCCTTTTAGAGCACACAATCTTTTTCCACCAAAAGGAACATATTGCTGGGATGAGGGCAAACTTTCGGTTTTAAGAAGCTGCCTTCTGTGCTTATCCCGCAGAATCGAATGCACTGCCTTCAGAAAGTCCTTCCTGTGTTCCGGTGAACTGAAAAAGAGGAAAGAATACAAGAGGCAGAGTTACCTCTTGCAAACTGCTAAAAGCTCACTGTAAATGAGATAATTAATGACCAGTACTGTAATTTAAAACCGCAAACGGACTGGCATACATTTCCCCCCAAAGAAGACTCAATGTAAAATAGTATTTTCAAGGCAAAGCTGAATCTACAGTTATTGCGACAGATACCAAAGAAGACAAATGCCCTGTTGATTAACAGATCATGTTGCCATGCACTCCTTTTTGTCCAAAACCAACCACACCCTTTGCTTTGTCTGATCAACATCAAGCTGACCTGTGGTGACTAATTCAATCTCAGTTTGTAGCCTGTAATCACACACCAAGAAGTCCTGCAGATCTGTACTGCCTAGTAGTGGGACCTGGCTTGATATCAGCTCTGTTGGACCCTGGCAAGTTGGCAAGTTCTCATTTGAAGCGTAAAGCACAGCAGGGCAACCACCACAGCAAAGACAAAATTCATCTAAGGAAAGACTAATGCCCTAAGGACAGTAGTTCATTGTTGGCATGAAAGTTGTTGGCATGAAAGGTACCAGCTGAACAAGACACATTAGCAGCTACCTGGCATAAAGATTCAGTTTAATTGGATGCAAATTTGTGAAAGGAAAAGTGTAATATGGACATTCCTATAAAAGCATGAGGTTGATCAAATATATGCCTTTATCCTAGGTAGAGTTTCATAAAGGTTCTACATGCTCTCCCTACTCTTCCCCTCAGGCAGTTCCCAGTCTGCCTTAGATGAATGACATAGGCAAGCTGGGATCCAGGGATGCAGCTGCCATTGGAAGATTTGGAAATACACTTACCTACAGCAAAGGTGAAACGTTCTTTCTGGCCTGCCTTCAGACTCAGATTTAACGTGGACAATCTCACATACAGAATTGGTCTCTGCATCTAAAGCAAAAGCAAACAGCACTTCATACAACAGCCTTTCATGTTTAACTTCAGTTAGAATATTTATTCCCTAACCCTGAAAAACTGTTAAAGGTTGCGCAGGACAACAAATCATATGCTGAAAATAATATTAATTCATGGATGAAAAGCAGTAGTGGGCAAGTGGCTAATGAAACAACATACACATAAATTGGCCGAAATCTAGTAAAGCTTCATATGCACTCAGTACTAGAAAAGTAACATTAAAAAAATGGCTTTTCGGGTACTCTATATATTCCAGTACTGCCATATCTTAGAGGTGTAACTTCTGCAGACAGCTAAGTTATACGTTCCTTCCACTTGTACTTATGTAGTCTTAAATAATAACCTTCACTGCCATTTGTCATCTGCTACAACAAAAAGAATTCACTAGCTCTGTTGTTTCACAGCTGCAACATTTCCTCCGAGTCTCCAGAAGAGGAACAAAATGAACCAGAGCCAGGAGCAGCTTTGTTCAGGTTTTCTAAAACCTTGACTGCCTTCAGAAAAAAAACTGACAAGGTGAAAATACAGAATTGGAGCTTTTGCCCCTTCGTTTCTCTCCAGGGTTGTTACTGACGTTGTGATTGTGGATTCCCTTCTCAGGTCCCCAGAGCCTCACACACAGCCTAAGGACAACCACCGGTTAGACAATGAATGTCCCCAAAACAAAGATAAAAGGATTACCAGATTTTTGCAGCTGGCACATTACCTGCACTTGCCAATGCTCGAACCTGCAGTGCTTCCAAAGGTATCATGTGACGAAAGCGGAACGGATCCCAGTCTTCATAAATAGAAGCTCTGTGTGATCCTCCCTGGGAGAATTTCAGAACACCGTTAAGAAATGAGATACCTTGGGATATTCAGATATCACAGTTGTCATTGCTGTGCATTGAAAATGTCCAGCTAGAGACTTGTTGCAGTTCTTTTTTCTGTACATCACCTTAGTAACTAGCAATACTGAAGCGCCTATCTATGAAAGTCTTGTTAAATTCTGGACCAAAACAACCAATGAACTCTTGTCAATGCCTTCAAAAATCATTTCAGACTAATCCTACACTCACACTTCCCATTGCACATACACTCATGAACCTGCACTGATCTTGCTTTAGTCACTCCAAAATCATTCTGTGTCCAGTTGACTTAGAAGACAAGCACTTCAGATCACACTTTTGGTTTATGCTGCATATGGGAATCAAAGTGTTTCCTATAATATTATAAAATATGTTAAATATGTTTCCTGTTGCAGTAAGTCACGTATTCACTGTGAAGTATAGCTTTGAATTCTAATTCTGACTCCAGAAGGATCTGCTGATACGTAGTGCTGGCACACTTTATTTGCCAAGAGCAGCCAGCACTTGCTCAGGGGCATATTAAACATGCAGAAACTAACAGCCAGGACTGAAGCAAAGGCACTGTGTCTCACTAAGAAAGTTGACAGGCAGCTCTCGTATTTGATTCGTATACACTGACTGAAGAGCCAAACACAAGAGACACACTCAGGGTGGTACCTTGTTCCATGAAAGTCCACTCCACAGCATGGAATGGATGTGGTAAGCAACATGAAGAGCCCAGCAGAGAGTAAAGGATAAATTAAACAAACGTTTGCAAAGCACTGGCTTCAGGCTGAATAGGAAGCCACTCAGAATTCCTCACATCCTCGCTTGTGTGGTGGTAAACAAAGATCACATACGCAAAAGCACACCCGGGAAGCAGAGCTTTATGGAAAGCAAACCTGGATTACTGAACTGCTACAAATATACGTAGTGGCACAGAAATGGTCCACACAACTTACAAGTTTCTTCTTCTGTTTGGAACCATCCTTATACACAAGGACCACAGCAGTTTTGAACACTGGAGAAGAAAGTTAAAAAAACAAAAGCCATGTAGTAAATAAAGTTGGGGAAAGGTCTCCTATATGCCCAAGCACACAGACATTTCAGCTCTTCAGACAGCCCTTAACTGAGTCAAGGAGGCATGAGTTATCCTACCAAAAAACCCAAGCTCAACAGCTTTTAGCACACCAACACAGATTACTACATGGACACTTAATTTTGGACTTTTTATTCCACCAGTTTAAAGCTGTTGGGAGTACTTAAAGTTGCTGCACATTCCCAGCAGCTTTCATAAGGCTACTCAGCTTCGAGGTATGAGCAGGTTTCCCAGCTTACAGCAAAGCAGTCAATTTTTATATGCTCTTCAGAGCAAAGATGAAAGACTCTCTATTCATAAGTTGTTTGGTATAAAACAAAAATAAAATCAAAATCAGTGGCTTTCTAGCCTGCATAGCTTTCTGAAAACAGCAACATAAAAACCCACTGTTTATGAAGAAGTTCAGGAACAAAGCCTAACAAGTACTGGTTAGCTTGACTTAACTCTGAAAGTAACAAGTACATGATTTGCCAATATAAGCTCTCCAGTAACTTTGCAATGGACCGTGCTTCAGTGCAGTGGAAAGACCTTGAAATCTATGCCAACAGCATCTTCAACTTCTCATCTGGCCACCCAAGAAACAGTACTTGGGAGGAAGACAGACTACTCTGAAGCAATTCTCTGAGAGTCCTGCCTTAGCTTTAAGTACTCTCTGAAGTTTAGATGCTCAAAACAGTTTTGGCAAAAGGCATGAAGAAAGAAGGCAAAGCCCCATCAAGCCTTAACCCTATCCAACAGGATGTGAAGCAGTTACATAGCGTATATATCAGGCTCTCAAAGCATATCTTTTCAGATGCAAATACCCTTCTGCATAGTTCACAATATAGAGCCTGGAATATGGGTTTAAAAATCTCTTGCACTATTACAGCAATCACCTCAAATCTTTTTTACCAGATTTAGATGAACACAGAACAGAATTTTACCGTTACAGCAGAGAGACAAATACAGCTTTAAGATCCAGCCAATGTTGCAGAAGACAATGCTCAACTACCTTCAACAAGCATCTGGTAAGGAACATGATACAGTTTCTCATACATCTGAAATAAAATTACTAGGATACAAACCAAATGCTGCCAGCTCAGGTTCCTTCTTCCATTTCCCTAGTGAAGCAGGAGGATTAAGCCATATCACTGTGTTATGCAAGAGCAAATCCCCCATGGAAAGGTCTGCAACCTGCCAATCACAAACACATGCACAAAGAAACAGTGTATTTCAGTCCAAATTTTTCTTTCTTGAACTCCAGTTCAAGAAAACTTTCCTGGACTTAATTCTAAAACAAACAAACAAACAAAACACAAGTAAATTTTTGGAATAGATTATTTAACCAGATGACTGCAAGCGTGTGCAAACAGACTGACAGATGGCAATAGATGTGTGTAAATCTTTAATTGGAGGGCATAAATAAGGAGAAGCCAGACTCAGCCTGGCTCTCAAAATTTTGTAGGAGGCCAGGGCTGGCAAAATGACAGAAACATAAACTCTTTCCCTTGTGTTTTTGTTTGCTCCTTTGCCATCCTTCTTCTTACAGCTTCGTGGTATTTTGTTTGAACATCTAAGCATACTCCAACCCACACTCACACATATGAGGTTTGGGGTAAAGTTCAAAGATAGCACCAGGTGAAGTAGTCAAAGCAACTTCCCCCCGAGATTTACCATGGTTCGTGATTTCCCCCAAAGGTTCACTTGTGAAAATCATATTGATGGAAATGGACAAAGAACAGAGTTCTTAATGACTGTTGGGATATGCACACTAATGCTATTGCAGCAACCAGATCTTTTACTTTGACTTCTCCCAAAGTGATAATTCAACGGTGACCTCCAGTCTTGGGGCCATCTTACACCATTCCTCCACCCTTCTCTCAGTGAAATTTGGCTTTTGCAGAAGGATATCACAGATAACATAAGCAAAGCAACCTGAGCTCTCCCTGATAACAAGAACAACACTAATATATGTTTGTTGTCTCCTCTCCCAAATTAACACCAAGCCACAGCTGTTCTGTCAACGGAAGTCTTGACCCATTCTCCCAACTTCTCTTTGCCAGCATCAGCACAGCTTTGCCAAGGGCACCTGGTCTCTGCTCTCTTCCACCACTTGCTTCTCCCCACTGCTGTTATATAAGTTGTTCACCCAAAACTTTCCCAGGACCATTCAATCCCAAACCACCTGTGTCCTGTATTTGCACAGCAGCTCTTAGGCTTGATCTTCATCCCAGTGGGTGGCAAAACCCTACTACCATTACCTCTTATGGTCTTGTCTCTCTAGCATTCACCCATACCACAGCTCACACTAGCTCTTCAGCACTCAGCTTCAGCCTGTCTACACCTTTTCCTCAAGTCTCTCCTGACCTTGCCTATTACTTCACACTACTCTCCTTCACGACACTGTTGGGCTGCAGGCCTACATTCCACTCAGTAAATGAGTGAACCAGGTCTCAGTTTGAAACTTCAACACATCTTCCACAGGTTTCTGCACCCAAGACTGAGCACATTCAACCATCAGTGTTTCAGTAAGCACTAGGCAAGATCTGGACTGAAGTCCAGGACTCTTATATATCAAGCCCAGTAACACACTTTCTGAATCAGAAGTAGTGGCTTCTCACACACTGGGATCTCACTTTGATCTCTTTGAAGTGATTAAAGAGATAAATACAAACTTGCCTCAGGACATCCATCTGTTCAGACTGGTGGGGTGAGATTGTCTTGAGAGAGGAGAGCCAAGATACAGACATTAAAAAGTTGAACTGGGATTTTGACCCAAACACCTCTGAAGTGAATTAACACACTTCTTTACATTGGTCCTACTCACTGAACTGTACACACAGAAACAGTTTTTTAACTGGATTGGGCTTTACCTCTTTGCACAGGAACTACTTCAGTGACAGAAGGAAAGGCAGCTATTTGGTAAAATTTAACATTCACGCTACAGGCACCAAAATAACAGCCTATTTATTTTATTTAAATATTGTTTGTTACCTCTTTTTTCTCTCCTGTTTGTTCTGCTATGAGTTGGTCAAACACTGCCCCATATTCTTCATGGATTTTCTGCATTTCGTTAATATGGCTGGCAACTTTGTTCATTGTTTTTATGGCCACTATAGAAGAGACAGAGAAGGGGGAAGAGATGAAAAATGTTTTTAAACCTCTGAGAGGAAGGGCTGGAGAAGGGCTCCAGATCAGAAGTTAAACAGGGAAGAGGAATGTAGGTTAGCTCCGTACCATCAAGGTGATAATGTTCTTCACTGTCTACATCAGTCAGAGCGAAGAGCTCCTTCAGCAGGAGGGGGTATTTCAGTATCCTCTGGATGGGTTTGATGAGGTAAGACTCCAGAGTGGAGGAGTGCTGCCGCCTGGGATTCTGAGCATCCAGAAATGCCTTGAAAGCAGTGTCTGTCTTGGCTAAAAGATTAAAATGAAGCGATTGGATAAATCAAAAATCATAACAGCTGTCCCAAGAAAGTGACTTTTTGAGCGCTGAATTCATTTATCTGCAGACATTTTGCAAGGAACTACAGATTTATCAGTTGATCGATGTTACTGGAATTACGCATTTTAGGTTTTGTGCTATTGTCACTTTGCCACAGAAAAGCAATTTATGAGTTAATATCAAGTAAGCTACCCACTGTACCAAGACTGGGTACACTGTACCGGTGTGATTTCACTGTACACCACATTTCTGGCCCTGCACCTATTTTAGAGCAGCATAAGCCCTTTTAATCACTTGTTTCCTTTAAAAAAAGGCTCACATCAGAAATTTATAAGAAGCCACAGCAATCATGTAGTCTGACAGGCAAACCCACAAGATCGGCAAGTACAGTTATTTTTTCACCTCGTTATACCTTAAGGTGCATAAACAGGCAATAAAATGTAATAATAAAGAAAGAAAGAATAATAAGGAGGCAGGAAGCAGTAAATTCATACACCACATATTGAGAGCGCAGGCAGACTGGGTAACTGACTGCTATCATCTTTTCTACCTTACTGCTACAAAATTTATAGAATCACTGTTTTGACTGTTCCTTCCTCTACTAGAACATAAGTACAAAGAGCGATGCATAGATAAAGCAAAATTCTTAGACATATAAGTTATTCAGTGCAGGAATAATCCCCACAAATGCCTTTATGAGAGCCACAATCCCTGCTGAGGTTGGGTGTTTTGTTGGTTGGTTGACTGTAGTTGGGTTTTATTTTTCCTTCCTCCCTCAGACAGTCACCTGATTTCAATAAAGCAACTTCAGTTTCAAATCCAAAAGCCACCTGCACCTCAGCTGAGGACACCAGGTTACACTTGTGTCATACATCAAACACAACCATTTTACATTCATAAATATAGCCAGCAATGAAAAAACGACATGACAGAACCACCAGAACTACCTACTCTTAGCAGTAAGGTCAAACAGATTGCAAAAGAAAGCATGAATGTGACTAGCAACCAATCATTTATTCATGCATTCCACTGAGCTGCCAACTATTTTTTGCAGCATGGCAAATGAGAGTTTACAAGAAGAAATGAAAAAAAAAAAAAAAAAAAAAACTGCACAACAGAAACAAACCAATGAAACAGCCAACATAAGCTCTGTATTGGTAGACATCCAGGTGTTCTTTAAAAACAAGAGCTTCCCTTTTAATGGCATCGCTCCTACAACTAGAACCATCCGTTTATTTAACATCTCAGCCAGAAATTAATTGCATGAAGCACAGCTAACTCTAAGAGATTAACACTTTCATGGGACAAAAACATCCCTCCAAGTCAAGGAGGCCCATGACCTCAGACTATAGTTCATTTATCTCCACCTCAGGAAGCCAAACTCTGGTAGGAGTTTATACACGGAAACCTCTCAGGCAAATTGGATCGAAAACAAGAGGAGGAAGAGAGGGTAGAGAAAGCGCAGTGAAGTTAAAATATTTAGACAGCTTCCATAAAACAGTAACACAGGCTGATCTTCTCCTAGCAGCTGTCAGCATTCAAATGCATTTGCTGGAGCTTTAATGGAATTGTCATGAGCATGGATTCACTGTACACACTCTAAAAGAAACCAGAGGTCATCACCAGTTCCAGTTCCAAAGTACACAGTGATCCATTAGTGCAAGCCACATTGCCCACTGATGGAGACTTTTTACTCCCTATATGACTGAGGGGGAATTTGATGTGTTGGAGAAGTGGAGGAAAAAATGCATGTGAGGTTAACTGCCTCTTGTAATGAGGTACTTGTGTATGACCACATCAGTGGTGGTCCACAAACATCCGTGGCACAGAGCTCTCTGTAAGCCCATCAGGCCAGACGGGCTGACTTCCCTATCACTGTAAGAACTCACAGGGAGCAACCATGCACACATGCCCCCAACTCTCCATCACAAATCTCTGCATGGTCTGGTGTGCAGCAGCCACATTTCATCACCCACGCAGCCATCAGTGACAGCCCAAACAAGCGCATCACTGCCACATCTCTCCCTGGTCTGTTTGTTCAGCACACAGCTCCTACCTTTCACCAGTACTTTTGGGACTTTCGTGTGGCTGGCACAGAAGGCACTGTACAGCTTGAAACGGTCGGCGTAGTAAAGGAAGGATCCACCCAAGGAAAACAGCACTTTCTAGGATTTAAAAAGAAAAGCATGTGAAGACCAGTTAGTTATTTTCCCTCCTGGTAAGTCACCTGAAGTCAAGCTAAGTAGAAGATGGGGAGCTTTCAGAGGGCTGTGCAAAAGCATTGCTTTTCTAAATGCTGCCTTAAGTATCAATTGCGGTTCTCAACTGGGAGCCTCCATCAGCAGAGAAAGGTCAGAGCAACAGTACAGAGATGCCTTGCAAGGCTGATGGGAGGACTGAGAATGGGGTTTTCCTCCCTGACCTTATGATGGGGTAGAAACACAGGGGAAGAAAAGAAACGCAGGAGTGGGATGGAGGGTTTTCATTTAGCTTTCAGATGACAGATACTGCATTTTTAGACAGTTTTCACACCACGTGACAGAAAATAGGACCAGCCTTGGTGCCAGAATCCAGTCGGGATACAGGCTACATGGTTAACATCATTAGCTGCGTTCCCAGTCAGGCTGATCTGCAGACAGCATTGATTAAAGAGGAACTAGTTTCACAGTTCCAGAACTATATTTAAGTGCCTGTGCTTAAAATGTTCTTGTGGCCAGACACCATAGGAAGGACTGGGTGTATCCAAATTCGCAATGGATCAGACACTGAGGAACTGCAAGCAGGACTAGTATCCCTCTGCACAAAAAATGAGAAGTCCCTACTCTGCTGAAAATAAGTTTGTGTTATGGTCCAAATATAATACAGATGTTTATGTCACAGTCAAGCCTTTGCTCCACCACCCACCAAGGAACAACAGCATGGGGTGAAAGGAGACAAGACAACATATAGGCAGATTGCCTACAGTCAGCAGAAGGAGGCAAACTGCAGAACTGAAACCAAGTCCAGACATTGCATTTTGCAACTGCGTTCAGACCATGCCTACAGGACAGAAGTGAAAAATAAATTTGATGCACAGTTTACGTAGAAAGGTGGAAATAATCTTACTTAGAACAGAATTCTCTCCATGAGGAGGACTCTTCCTAATTTCTCTTCTTAAGCTAAAAACAGTGATCAAACTTCTTTTTTTTTTTTTTTTAGTGGGAAAGCCCATGTGTTTGCATTCTCCATTAAAGGCATATTTTCTACAAAGCAGAAGTTAGGATAGCAGCATTCACGACTGATGCTGATTTTTAATGAGTACCTGACAGCAAGAAGCACAGAAACACACACAAAGACAACTTCTTTCAGCAGTTCTTCCACGCCTGCAAGTTAGTCAAAGTGCAGTCCCAGTGGAGTTATTATTATTCATCACAACATTCTGTCCTCTACCAAGGTGAGCTGCCTAAGCATGAAGAAGTTCCCCAAAGACAAAACACTGTTTGAGCTACTTGCCAGAAATCCAGTACGTCACGTACTACAGAAGACACAAAACTACTTCTGCATTTTCCTAATCTTTTTTCATTTTTTAATGAAATATATATGTCTTCAGTTTACACTTCTAACTTTCATGCACAGTGTCAATACTTGGAAGCAGTTGCTGTATAGTTCTGCTATGCTCAAAAAGCCTAACTGCAGAACTCAATTTATATTCTGTACCATAGCCCCAGTGGGCTTCTGAACTGCTATATTAGACTTGTCAGAACAAAGATCTTATGTAATATTCCATTTCTAGTTTTTCTTTACAGCTTGAGACAAGAAATCTGACAGAAGAGCAAGAATAGTATCTCTAAACACATGGCGTTACATACTTCTAGTGCTCTGTACAGATAAATGTAACACGAAGCAAAGTAATAGCAGGATGGTCTTCCAACAGCCTCAGTATTAGCTAGCAACCAATCTAAAGTGCTGGTTTTCACAAAAAGAGTGAACAGTAAGTAAAATAAATACAATAGTGTTAGAGGACAACTTCTAAGATATATTTCATCACTGATTGTAACATTAAAGTGTGAGCCTACTCTGAATGTATATAGAATCATAGAATGGCCTGGGTAGAAAAGGACCACAGTGATCACTGAGTTTCAACCCCCCTGCTATGTGCAGGGTCGCCAACCAGCAGACCAGGCTGCCCAGAGCCACATCCAGCCTGGCCTTGAATGCCTCCAGGGATGGGGCATCCACAGCCTCCTTGGGCAGCCTGTTTCAGTGCACCACCATCCTCTGTGTGAAAAACTTCCTCCTAAATAATAGATAATGAGTTTACCTTAAATTGCTCAACTTTTTCAAGCTTTTCCAGGTCTGGAACCAGCCTTACTCCATCTTCAAGAGTTTTCAGGAACTCTACCTGAAATGCTACCATTTCAGTCAGATTCCCGAAGAGAACATCCAGCTAATAAGAGGAAAAAAAGCAACATGCTGAAAACACCACTGTTAAGATCACTTTGCAACTAAATCATGTCTTCTAGAACTTCAGCAATTTTCAGTCCAGTTATAATCAGAGTTATATCTAGGATAAAAAACACAAACTATCCATTATTGTATCTTTACATTCTGCTCCATCAGCTATTTTAAAAGAAATGGAATTCAAAATTTCTAACAGAGCTCACTGAAATAAGCAAATTTAGGGGTGTGGAGGGGTGTGTGTATGTAAGCTATCTAACAAAAAGATAAGCACCAGTTAACATACCTCATCTGGTGTGAGGAACGTTTCTTTCTGTAGAGGCTTCAGGTATCTCTCCATTAGACAGTTTAGGTCCTAAAAATTGAGAAAAAGATTCCCATGTTGGTTCCTTGAACTCTGTGAATATTTACTGAAGTGCCTAAGATCACAGTTTTCCCAGTGTATGGATTTTTCCTCCCCGCACATAAGACGAGTCAGATTTCACTGAATCTATGACTGTGCAAGAGGAGACACTTACACAGGTTTACTAAGAAAATCAATACCAGATTTCACAGACCACTGTTCCTCTGCATTTCAGTCATGTAAAGAAATTTCAAGATTACTGAGTATCAGTTTTGAATGCCTACTTATTTCAGAGGGTTGTTTAAATTACTATTCTATAGTACAGATATATTCTATATATAAACTTGCATCTTTCATTTCTATAGTATATAGAATAGTAT
Organism: Bambusicola thoracicus; assembly: GCA_002909625.1. Lineage (NCBI taxonomy): Eukaryota > Metazoa > Chordata > Aves > Galliformes > Phasianidae > Bambusicola > Bambusicola thoracicus. The sequence continues at coordinate 40,482 of PPHD01000882.1, forward strand.
AGTAAATAGTGACAGACTGTAAAATCCAGTAAGAGATACATGCACAAAATGGGACTTGAAGTAGAGAAGTGGCTAACACGGCTTTCCAGAAGGAGAAACATGAGCAGAGTGAAACAACACATCAACGTTCCCTACTTTGACGTAGGTGCGCTCTGTTTCGAGAAGTTCGCAGATGACCTTTCGTAGTTTATCTGCATCTGTGAGCTGTCTCATGGTGGCCAGTTGGGGTCCTGTGAATTCCTGAGGATGTGCACTTGAGTCAGAAGGGTTCATCTCATGAAGACTGCGACAGAAAGCGGCGACCTGCTCTGTACTCTTTAAAAACAAGAAAGAGGAAAGGCCAGTGGTAATAACTGAGGCAGGAGCTACAGGAAAAAAGGAGTTGAGAAGCCTTTGCAGTTATGAAGCTGTAGTCACCAAAGTCCAGGAGTACATGCATTATTTCATGTATATATCCACCCTCTCTTTCAGTGTCTAAGGGTAAGCGAAAAAGAGTTGCCTAATTCAAGTTAGCTAAAGTGTTGTCTGGTAACCCTCCCGGTTTCAAATAAACATGATCTTTAACAGGCTCGTCTAGCATTTAGGATTGAAACAAACAAACAACAGGGCCTGAGAAGTAAGAACTAAAAATGATAGTGCCATCAAAACACCCAACCCCTTTGAGAGTTCCCTAATCTACTTTGCAACAGTCCTGTAAATGGCTGTGTCAATAAAGCCAAAGAGAAAACATGGCGATAGAAACCCTTTGAGTCGTTTTAAGGGGAGGAGAGCCATCTGGGTAACCAAAGCCTCAGGCTTCAAAGCTTTCTGGAAAGTAACTGCATTTTTGTGCTGGGTCTGGAAACACACCTTGTATTTCCTCCTTATGCATCAGGTTTTTCAGAGCTGCTACATCTCACTGGTTTCTTGAATGTTTAATTATGTCTCTATATAAAGAGAATTATCCTCCCTTCACCTCCTCTCCTTAGATCACCTGCTTGCATCTTTCATTTCACTGCAAAGTTTGGAGCAGGTACAGTCTCCAGTGTCAATGACGACAGTCCCAGGCTTCTAGGATTGCTGGCATAGCAGCACGCCCTATCTCCTTCCATCCCTGAGACCCGGTGAGGGCACGGGAGGGAAAGGAGCTTCTTTACTTGATTGCACCTCTCTAACCTTCTGTGTTTAATCCTGCCATGGTATCTTAAACCAGATTTAGAGACCTCCCAGCACTACCTCTACATCCCTCCAGTCCACGTTGAAACGACTTAGGCCAAATTATCCTGTTCAAACAGAAAACATGCAGGGATAGGGGAGAGAGAAAGAAAGAGAAAAAAAGCAAACCACTACCTCACAGTTTGGAGACAGAGCCCTGCCCACTGGGAGATCACTCCCACCAGCCAGTACCAACAGCAGCATCAGGAGTCTGAACTACCTGAAACACCCCAGACCTTCATGATGACTAAGTGCCAAAAAAATCTCTGCATTTGTTAAGCTGCATCACTCGCTCACACATCTGTGGCAAGATTAGAAGGCCATGAAGCTCAAGAGGAATATTAACCATCTTCGTGGCAAGCAAGGGATATCCTTCCATAGAATAATAGGTTAGAATCACTAAGGGTGGAAAAGACCTCTGGGATCACCCAGTCCAACCGTCAGCCCATCCCCACCACGCTCACTGCCCACGTCCCTCAGTGCCACATCCACACGGCTCTTCAACACCTCCAGGGACGGTGACTGCACCACCTCCCTGGGCAGCCTGTGCTCTTTCTGAAAGAAATTGTTCCTAATATCCAATCATCAAACACTTGTTTTCCCTGAGGGTGTCTTATGGCTGTAAATGCTCATCTAAGCATCCCACTGCAAGGCATCTCAGTAAAGATGCTTGTTATGCAAAGGATGATTTTCATCAGGACACAACTGTAAGCAATTAACTAATGGCAGCTGACCACCTATATAAAAATGCCTCTCGGTTGCTCACAGGGAAAATATTCATCTTTAGTATGAGATTTAAGCTCAGATCAGGCAGAAAGGAAAAGCATGGTTAAAAGAAAAAAAAAAGTAGTGAGTCAAGTCAGTTCATTTCTAACTAATTTAGCTTCTGGTAACATAACATGTCAGTGAGTGTCAGATTTATTAGTCAGTGTAATTCCATTTACTTCTCTCTATGCTTGCCAGATTCGTAAGTACAAAGCAAGCCCAAACCTTTAGGTTAGGTTTGCAATACGTTTCAATACACACGATCTTGACCTCAACGGTTTCAAATCTAAGAAGTGCAGTAGGTTAAAGCCTGGCTTCTGTGGCAGTGTGAACTGCTCCGTTACCTGCTCTGCTGGGAAGAGACAAAGGAGTGACAGTTAACAGTGGTGAATGAAAGCCTGCAGAGACCCAGAATAAACTGGGTTTTCCTCAGAAATTCTTGTAAAAATAATTTGAGGAAGTCACACCCAGTGGCATTTTAAGAGTCAAGTGTGCAACTAAGAATAGTTACAGTATGTAGAACACGCCATAGAATCAAACTCCACAAAACCCCAAGTGTTTTCAGCAGTCTGTGTGTGACAGCCTGCAGACAGCTCACCGTGCTGTGCGTTCACTTGCGTTAAGTCGCAGGGAAAGATGGGTCACCCAGAAAAGGAGAGTGCAAATCCACTTAAGACTGTGAAACACCAGCAGAACGCTAACAAGTGGTTGAGAATTGGATAACTGTCATGTAGGCACAGGTTCTAACCTGGAGGGAGCGCTTACACCTATGGGCCCAAAAGGAAGTCCAGAGACTTGTAGGAGCCTTGTCTCCACGTGTGCACGCCCTGTACAATGCTTGCTGACTTCACCCAGAGCCTGCTCCAGCCAGCAGCAGCTCTGACTTCTGCCCTGCCACTTCTACACCTTCCATCTTTCGCTCATTCATCTTGTACTCTCTAGGCAGAAAGTATCAAGCATGTTTATCTTCACAAACCTGCTCCCTTGCTTGTTCGCTGAATGAAATGTTCCATTCCAGAACACAACCCTTTCTACCTCATGTTTAAAAATCATCTGCTCGACAGAAAGCAGGTGCGTGTTGGACCCAGAGATGTTCAGAACACAGCTGTTTGCTTAAAACTCTCAACCAGTAGGAACAAAAGCACCTCTGTCCCCATTTTCCTGGGAAGACCTGGAACAGAAACAGAACCCTTTGCCTACCTACACCAGCTCTGTTTGCCAGCTGCTACTGAACAGCGATTTCTCCAGAATTAGTGCAATTACTTCAGGCACAGTCCTGCCAGCAGTCCCATCCAGCAACCCTGACATGAGCTGGACTTCTTGCACAACAGGGCTGCAAGGCGAGGTTTGCTTTGCCAGTGCATTAACCCCTCCTCTGCAGAGGACTCAGCATAGGAGCTAAGCTCACATCCTTCTGATGCAGGAGGGGCAAGTCCTTAACTCACTGAGCATGTTAACAGTGCCCATAGATGGGAGGTTTGGCTGCCTGCACTACAGTTATGAAAGTGGACTGCGATCTCCTCTTGTGCTCACCTTATAGAAAGACACAGGTGCAGGGGTATCAAACAGAACACCTTCCCAAACTGCATGCAACACCTCTGCTCTGCACCACACAGCAAACTTGAAGCAGTACTGATCTCCCAAACAAAACTCAGGCAAACCGCACTCTCTCATGCACTGGCAGAACAGTTAATGACACTGCACAATAACAAAACACCTCTGCAGGGTATACGCATAACAGCTCAGCCTCAAATCTATAACCTTACAATTAAAACAGCATGGAAATTCGCTTAGCTGCTAATTCCTTAGACTAGCAGTAGATTTGCTCACCAAATACAGCATACGGTACAGAGAGTCGCCGGATCCCACAGCATTTTCATTCTTGAGTTTACGGTTAACCCTCCGCAGAGCCGACATCGCCAGGGAGGCAGTGCTGGCAGCGCTGTCACTCCGTGCTTCCAGCCTCAGCTGTGAGAAAAACCCCGGCTCTCCACATATTCAGCTGATCCGAAACGCTCCCCCACTCCAGAGAGATATCCTCACTTGAGACATGCAGAAGATGGCCACGCTTTAACAAGAAGGGGCAGTGACCGTATTTATCCAGGCAGAGCCTTTCCTCGCGTGTCGTTTGCCGTGGGCCTCATTCACTCACCACATCAGCTGGAATTAAGGGCTGGCCAGGAATCGCAGCTGAAGATGTAATGCTGCTCTTCATGGAAACATGTAGATGATAATTTCAGCAGAAAGGCTGAAATGCAGCAAAGGGGAGGTGAAGGCAGCCCTGGAATATAAATGTCTCTCGCCTGTGGCGGAGCACGAGCCAATTGGCTACGAACTGCACTGCCTAAGAATATTAAACATCTGAAGGGACAGAGGCAGAGAATTAAAGGAACTTTAAAAAGCCAGTTATGCTGCTGGCAAACCTACCCCTCAAATCCCCATTTTAATCCTTCCACATCTATTGCAGCACACCGAAGGTTACGAGACTTAATAATTCTGGTCTTCAACAATGCTGCACAGAGACCACGACCTATTTCCTTTGAAAACATATCTCTAAGTAGCATGAACACGTACACACACACACACATTACAGCACACTCCCCAAAGCACGAATGCTGCAGGGTAATTAGCTCCAGTTTCAAGAGGCAGATGCCTTAAATTAAAACCAAGGAGAAACGGATGTCCTGCAATATTATAACTGATTACCAGTTTGTTTGGTTTTCTTTCTCAACCATCCCCATCAATTTCAGAGGACCGTTATAGGGAAAAAATACACACAAAGACTCATCTTGTGATGTACCACAACACGTGTCTTAGCTTTTGGCAACCTGCAGCATTAAGTGCTTAACACATATACCCATTTTTCAGGGCACCTCCTTAAAACCTTCGTTCATTCTACAATATTTAAAAGGCCAAAATAGGTCACCACAAAGGCAAGTAACTGTTTAAGACTTAATTGCTGTGCTCTGAAAGGTTTCCAGTATTCTGCTGACTGATAGAGAAGAATCACCTAGTTTCCACACCATGCCTGAAACTTCAGTTCCCATGGTGGATGAAAACAACTCCGAAGAGGTGGCAGAGAGTACACTTCCCTTTCCTTGCTATTCCTTCCCCGCTCTCTCCTCTCCAGCACTGGCTCCCACACAAAATTGAGAGAGTGGGAAAGTAAGGAGTTCACCCTAAGGAAGAAGCAACCAGGAGCACAATTCAGGCCACTGTTGGCTGCACCCCTTAAAGGGACGCTTGCTGGTGTTTACAGAGATTAAAACCCAAGAGGGCAGGTTGATAAAGAGAAGGCATCATGAAATTGGATAGGCAGCAAGCTCGGAGAACAATGGCTATCCCATACCACTGCAGTGTAAATGCCTTAAAATATACAAACCTATTTCCAAGGTACGTTATCAGAAACAGCTTTACAGTCATCTTCCTTTTGTTTATAATGGCTCATTTGAGGATAACGAGAGAAGTAAATTCCATGTTACTGGGTTTGTAGGATACAGAGGAAACAGGATTTTCAGTAAAGGGAGGAATCCTTAAAGCTATGGGTACACTCTCCCAATCCGCCGCCACCAACAGCTTGGAGGCTTTTGCAGATTATGAAACAAATACACCTGTACGGAGCAAACACACACCCACGTGCACACATGCCAGGCTGGGGGAAGGGAAAGAGACAGCTGGAAGGGAGGAGGAGGAGGAGATGAGCCACATTCAGGTGCCTCCTGTGTAATTCATCCATGTATCATCTACACGGCAAAGCAAATAGTAAGGCAGGAGGGACCCAAGCACAGCTTTCGGTAGGATTTCACACCGCTTACCTTCATAGAAAGCCTACCTAGCATGTGCTGCAAGAACACATGAAGGACAGCCGCAGCACTGCGTTCCTCTCCTTTTCCCATGAATTATTAACTCCCATCTAGAATCGCTCTGCTGGCTGGAAAGCTGGGAAATTTCCTTGAAGGAGCCGGCAGCAATGCTCCTCAGCAGCACTCTGCAGGCACCAGCAGACCACCGTGGAGCGCGGATGTTTGCAGGATTAAGCCTTGCCTGAGAATCGTGCTATCGCAAGGCACAAAGCAACCCAAGCACTATTTTAGGATCTTCGGTTGCTAATGCTGCATCTGTGCTGAAGGATGGGGAACTTAGCATTTAGCTGGCAGGCTCCAGCGTAGCTCAACTGGATTTCCTCTACCGCCAAGGGGTGAATGGATAAGAGCGTTCCTGCCCTGCTTTTGCCAAGATGGGTGGTAAATAAAGGATCACAAAGTCTCTCTGGCGCTCCACCATCTGAGGGAGCCTAGAAGCCATGGTGGCAAAGGTGATACAAGGGAGCGTGCCCCTCCCGGTGGCAGGAATGCAGCGTTTCACTTCCCACGTACAAAAATAACCTGCGTAAAACAGCACTGAGGACACCAGCTTAATCTTCTGCCCTGTAATCCTATGAGCACGGGAACGGTCAGCAGTGTACGGAAAGGAAAACACCTCTGCTGCTACCCACGCGGTACCAGCCAGGTGCTGATTTTCCATGAAGGAAAACACTGCAGATTCCTCCCAGCCCACGCAAATCAGCTTTTCCAAGCACACAGAAAGCAAAAGGATTAGGAAAACCCACCCGTGGATTTAGCTTTTTTTGGTTGGGTATTAGTTTTTTATTTCCTCCCACCTACAGCACGTAAACAACACAAGCCATATTTCTGATTTTTAAAAGAAAACATGCACTGTAGTTAACACTTCATTTACAGAAGGATGGAATTCCCTCTCATTGGAAGCTAGGGCTTGTTAGAGTCACGAGTTACTCTTCCGTTATATGAATACTAAGTATTAGAGCTGCTAGCACACATTTCTCAGTTTAACTAAATCTGCTGAGCCACAGAGCTAATCATGTAATCCCTACGTCTCGCTTCAGGCAATTACAGCTTTGAAGATCCAGAAAGCAAAATGCAAAATGGAGTCCCACAGCCTGGCCCAGCTCAGAAACAGGAAGCTACACAAAACACAGCAAGAACGCTTATTCCCTAAGTAGCTATGTGCTACGTTCGGCGCTCTTCCACAGCTTCGGTGCTAAAGAGAAGAGGCTCTTCACAGAGCACGTGAAATTCCCACACACTTACAGTTAAAAATAGAGAAGTATCACCAAGCACTTCACTTATTTGAGAAGAAATTCTTTGTACTTACAAGAAAAAGTTGTGCAGCAAAACCTGGAAGCAAAACGTTAAGAATAACCTCCTCTGCCTGCAAGCTCCACATATACTTCATGCAGAAGAATGTTTTCTGTTATCTGACTTCCACTGTCTGGCTATCAAAGCCAGAACTCCAGGCTGGAGTGACATAAGAGAACAGGAAACCAGAGGCCAGGGTCTTTTCCGTTTCCTACAGTAAGCCAGTAGCATAGAACAGGGACCAATTTAGGACTCTCTGTAATACGCTGTAGATAAAACAAGAGCTAAGAATAATCATCCGCACATAAGTACAGACTGAGCAAGATCTCATTAGATCAGGAGTTTTGAGGAAAATTAGCTATAAAATCTCACCTTCACTTACTCATGAAATACCTAAAAACAATCAGTGCCTTTAAAATAATCTCACTTGATTCTGCCTCAAAAAACCACTAATCATCACAGATAATGTTGTGTGAAGCTCCCCAACAGCAGCCTAAAGCAAACTACCAACTGCTGTGAAACCCACCCCCTAATATACAGCAATTAGCAATCCATCTGCACAACCTCTTAGCTATAATTGGAGAGTTATGCTTCAATTGAAGGTAGATTGGCTATAATTAGTTTGCATTTAAAAACTAGCACGTGCACTATGCTACTGATTTAAGGAAATACTGTTTAACTTACAATCCTCCCGTGCCCAGAAATCAAGGAAGAATAAGAAATCATAATAGTCCACCTGATCTTCTGGTTTAGCTCTGGTGAAGATGATAAACCAGCTCTTTTAAAAACACGTGGGATACTGTCACAAGACAGTAATGATCCATTCCCAGGAAAAGGGTACAAGTCTTGTTCAAGAGATGGCGAAGTGCCATCATGAAAGCAGTAATCTGTTACATTCGGTATCATCTGGAAAGACCCTAAAAGTAAGATTAACGTTTTCCCGGGAGAGACGTTCTCATCGTGTGTAGCTGGGAAGTCAGCACATCAGCCGTGAGCACGCTGTGCTTTCGCTCTTAGTCATGTGAAAATGAAAACTTCTCACCTTGCTCATCTTATCGGCCTCATCGGATGACTCCAAGTCTTGCGCTTCTGCCTCCTCTGGTGCTGTCTCAACGGAGCTGTCCGGGTCGCCACAAAGCGAGTGCCCTGATGAAATTGAGATGCGTGTCAAAAGCTAACCATAATGTCCAAAAATTTAACAAGCTGTGTGCAACAGATACAGAGCTCCCATAGATGGCCAGGCCTCATCCTGCATGCAAGTATACGCCAACTGACGTCATGCCAGAGGCACTCACTGACCTGAAGGCCTACCTTGATTTACAGCAGGGACCACATTCAACCACAGGTTAAAAAAAAACAAACAGGTTATGGCCAGACACGCTATTTAGTTGGAAAGTAAAAAGGCTGATTCGTAGATAAGGCTCAAATGCCACACTCAAATTCCTGCAATTATTAATAAGTCCTTCGCTGGAAAGCAACTGTCTGCCTTTGTACTTCACTGGTTGCAAATGAAAACCGCAGTATGTGAATGGGTGGACAGTGCCAAGAAGGCGGCCTTGGTCAGCCCTCCCTTGAGCAAGCAGAATCTAGTGATTCTAAGTTAACTGCAGTAATCTAACTGCTACTGAGTTTCAACACTGATTTTGTTGGAGAGAAAGCCTGTTTTAGAAGAAGTTAGAAGCCTGTCCCTGTAACTGAAAATTCCATTTCATTTGGGTCAGCGCTTGGAAACAACTAAGCACAGTATGCCTTCACACTCTTTTGGAGACTGTTTCTGCTCAGTGATGCAGATGCTTTGCAACATTTTGTAAATAAACGATGTATTAACCTGCAAGTGACAAAGGAATGAGCAAAACTAATCCTAGCCAAAGCACGTAAGTCCCATTTTTTTCAGGAACTTACTCTGTGACTTAAGCAGCTGCAAGATGCAGCACTGCTATACCATAACCAGCCTTCATGGGAATAAAAGCATCACAAATTAGAACGAGCACTGATGGAATGGTCTCTGATAGGAAACTCCGATATGCCTCAGCTGAGCTTCAAGTCAGCATACAGACACTTCCCAGAAGCTGAGTCCAGATGCTAATTCCTTTTAACTTTCCTCCCTCAAAGGCCACAGGGAAGAACTTTTTCAGTGGTACCACTCCTGGGGTCAGATTGGGAAGGTTGTTTTCTGGGTACATTTCCCTGGCTGCATCCTGCCATGCAATAAGACGTTCCGGGGATTATACTCCTTATCCCATTATGCTTATTCTTCACATAATGCAGAGAAACCTAATCAAAATTCAGTGGATGCAACAACACAGAAAATCCATTCTAAATCAAGACTAAACAGTCTATATTAGCACCTTTCTTGGGCAAAATGCTGTTGTTAGCATGTAGCATTTAAACATATGGAGGGAAAACTGATGCTTTTCTATTATAGAACAGATTTTTGTGCAAGCTAGTGCTTTTTTGGTTTGCCAGTCCTATAAACAGAAGCAGCCCTGAGTCCACTGGTCCAGCAGCCACCCTCTTTTATTCAGTCCCAAGTTGAAACACAGGCTTTTTACAAGGATTAGAAGTAATTTAGCACATCAGATGTAGCACCATTTCTGTGTTGGTCCCAAGCTGACTCTCACATTCCTTACTATTTTCAATTAGACATTTCAATTTAGGTAAGTCACATAAATTTGTCTATAAGGAGTGTTTGGCTAGATAGCGATGCTGTAAGGAAAAAGGCCACAGTGATGATAACATGCATCTGTTAAACTGATATGCTGCCATTACATATAGTGTGATTTGGCCTAAAAAGGCCAGAATAGTGTGAATGGCCTTTTTATTCAGCTAACACTGCTGCTGCGGAAGAGATTAAAAAACAAAACTGATTAACCATGTCTAGTATATTTGTTTATGCTTGTACTGGTCTGAAATATGTCTCACAGCACAGAAACAACAGTATCCAAGAAATGTGTTTCCTTATTGAATAGGAAAAAAATCCTGCAGTCCTTTCGCCACAGTGGAAAAGCCACTGCTCCTCTTTCAGAGAGTTTTTGCACATAATGTTGGCTCAAGAATCCATCCTAGATAAGGCTCTCTGCATTAAGACTGAGAACCAGGTCTGAGTTCTTCAGGACTCAACTTTCAGCTTCTATTCTTGCAAGGTTCCAACCACCATTAAAAAACAAGAGCATATTTGTACAAGATTTCCACTTGAATGGGTCAGGAAATAACTTGGAAAAAATGGAATTCCAAAATCTGTATATGAATTCAGAAAATATCTGTATATTGAGATGGATCTAAACTAGACAACAAATAAAATGAAAAGGATATAAAATATTGTTCATAGTTGAGCTTTCCAAAGACATGCCTTGCCTTTCAAAAAGATGTGCTTGTAGGAGATGTTTGGCAAAGTAAATCTATTTGGGGAAGTGCTCTGTCTATAAGACAATCATAGAATCATAGAATTACTCAGGTTGGAAGGGACCTCAAGGATCATCAAGTCCAACCGCAGCCTAACCATAGTACCCTAACTCTAACAACCCTCCGCTAAATCATGTCCCTGAGCACCACGTCCAAACGGCTCTTAAACACTTCCACGGATGGTGACTCAACCACCTCCCTG
>PPHD01000883.1:0-51182 GCA_002909625.1 Bambusicola thoracicus
TTATTGACTGTTCTGCTCGTTAGCCCTGTAAATGTGTGAGTATGTCTGCCCACAGATACCATGCCAAGTAAAAGACTGTGTTAAGACTTAACGTTTGCAAACGGATTAGATTATTTTGATGTTTCTTAACAGGGATATGTAAAATATTCTTGAAGTCACAAACCTTTGCATGGTTGAAGCATTTCTGATTAGTCCCAGACACAAGCTGCCTGGCCTGCAAAGGTGCTGGGCAGCTGTGATTCCCACAAGTTGCCCTGTGGACTGCATGGGGCCAGAACCTCTGAAGAGCCAGGCAAGTGGGGACAAATTCTAGAGTAGCTGAAATGGTCGCTGCCCAGGCACAGCTGTCTCTCTCTACATAATACCCCCACAAGTACTGCAGTGCAAATAATGCAAATAATGCAAGTCCTTTTCTCCAAATAACAGCAGAAGCATATTCAAACCCAACTTGTGCATTCGTGCTGAGGGCTTCTTTATAGTGGGGACAGGATTATTGATACCCAACAGTGGGTATGATTCACACCCAAGTTTCCTGTCTTTCTGGCACAGATTAGTGAAACGATGCTGAAAATAGAGACCCAGACAAGATGGTTACTGGAAACAAGTCTGTGGAAACACAAAGTAACTTCACTGAGGTGGAACCAAAGAGCTCATTGCATTGAAGTCAGAGCAGCATGATAAACTTCAGTGTTGATTTCTGAACTGCCACTGTAATCAAAAGGCCTGGAGCTGTGACATTCAATGAATCTTTCAAGTCAGGAGTGATACTCCCCAAGGAGCTGGGCTTGTTTAGCTTGGAGAAGAGCAGGCTCAGGGAGAACCCATCATGATTTTCGATAGTTAAAGGGAGCTCATAAACAGGAGAGAGAGCTACTTTTACATGATCTGATAGTGATAGGGCAAGGGGGAATGGCTGTAATCTAAAAGAGCTGAAATATAGGTTAGATATTAGGAAGAAATTCTTTGCTTAGGGGGTGGTGAAGCACTGGCACAGTCTGCCCAGAGAACCTGTGGATGCCCCATTTCTGGAGGCATTCAAGGCCAGTTGGGATCTTATGCAGCCTGATGTAGGCAGCAGTCCTGCCCTTGGCAGAGGGGCTAGAGCTCGATGATCTTCAGAGTCCCAATCTAAGCCATTCTATCATTCTATTATACTGTATGACTGGAGAACCGTAAGTGTGGAGGGAGAAAACAAGATAGTCCCATCCAGTTGGCCAGTCCATCTTGGGATCTATCTATTAAATACAAATTATAAATGTTCTTCAGTGTTAAGTGATAGTACAAAGCATCAAGACAAGGTATAATCACAGGTAAAGGAATTCTTTCTTTCTTTTGGAAAAGAATGTTATAAAATGAAATGTACTTTTCATTACCACTTTTGGCAAAATAAATGCACGGAGAATGGTTCAGTAATAAAGTACCAGCAGTACACAGGTCCAATAAGAGGAGCTACTGTACCTAGGTATTACAGCCATGCAGACATATGATGTTGCCTTTTCAGAAAGCTGAGTGAAAAAAAAGAGAGGGTGAGCTATTTCTGACTTGTTGTCTGTTGTTGCTTCTGCTACACTGTGCGATGGGGCAAGAGCTTGCATATTCACCTGCCATGATAAATTACATCAATTTCAGTCCCTGAAGATGGAGCTACCGGTGCAGAGAGCCACTAAACACTACCAGTTGCTTTATGACACTACAGACATTAGACAGAAGAAGGCATGCTGTGCAACTGAAACATAACCCTCTACCCTGGGACAGGTTAGACACAAATGTGAAAATGGGATGTTTCTTTCCTTCATTGTAAATGCATCCTCACCCTGATTCTCACAAAGAATCTGCACTGCATTAGCTCATATTAGAATAAGTCTTAAAAACAGCCACTGCCATCTCTGACCCCAACAACTTTTCTGTCTCCAGCAATGGCCAGTACCAGCTGCTCTGAAAGAGAATGGAAAAGCCTACAGCCAGCAGCTATTCAATAACAGGCCCCGAGGGGAAGTTTCTTCCCAAGCCTCATTAAATGTTGGCTTCATTCTCAAATTCCTTCAAAACTTATCAGATTCTTTTCTGGCCTCCTCAACTGGTGTCTACATTGTGGATTGGGCTTTACAGCAAGGGTTTTCCTTGGCTGGCCCCACATCTTCCATTGCCTGCACTGGACCCTTCATGGATGGGTCTGGCAGAGAGCAGAGGTTGTGCTCTGAGTAACTGCTGGGAACAGAGTCATCACAGCATAGGTCCTTGCTCTGCTGCTTAAACACAAGCAAAAGATGGTTTACTTATCTGTTTCCCCTTGGCTGCTGCCACTATCTATCTCTTTTTCTTTGAGATAAGATTTGTGGGTTTTTTTTTTTTTCTTTTCCTTTTCTTTTATTGGAGAGCATCATTTTCAAAGCCCTCCTTGAAGCCTACCTAAAGCAATTTGTTGTGTAGCAGATAGAGTGAGAGCATGTCATCAAATATCAGTTTACTTTACCTTTCAAAGCAGAGTGTACCTGGGCATTCAGGAGACATAAACGGCACACACATGTAGCGTGGACCATACATTGTCAGCGAATTAAGGCCCTAAGGGTTGTTTAAATATTGCAGTAATCATCTTGTCAGGCCAAGTCCCACATTCTGCTAAGATTAATCTGACATTCATCAGGAATGGCACAATAGAAGGTTATTTAATTTGGATCACACTGGATTGGAACACTGGCAGGAGGACAGAAACGATCCAAGTTGGAAACATACTGCAGAGAGTGAGCCAGTCAAGAACAGCAAGAAAAGAGCAAAGGAGCATGTGTTTATTGGACGCAGATACATGAATTAGAATATACATATGTGCACAAACTTACAGGTGCACAGGGAGGTGGAAATTTCGGTAGCATTCAGAATTGGTCTGACCTTCTCTCTGTATCAGAGTTTCTGGGATTCAGCTTCAGAGTTGGATGGAGGGGGAATACTGGAGAGTGCTTTTGAAACACCTAGTATCTTCTCCCCATTTTTTGCCTCCCACTCTCTCATTATAGCAAAGAAAAACAACCCCAAGCCTTTATGTATCACCTGGAGTGAAGATTGGCTATTAGGTGTAATACTCTCAGCGCAGAAGTGCTCTCTTGATAGCACTTTTTTAATCATTGAACATTTAAGCAGTGCAAGAAATGTATCTCCCCTTTTGGCAACTTCACACATAAATCCTCTCTACATTTTTCCCAACCATTACAGAGTTTTTCCATATTGCTGTAGTCTTCTCATACATTCAAAACAATGACAAATCTGGTAACATTAATGCCCTTCAACCCCAGGAAAACAAAAAAAAATAAAAAATAAAAACACATTTCCCTGGGTCACTGCTTTTGTTTTTTGTTTTTTTTGTTTGTTTGTTTTGTTTTTGGTTTTTGTTTTTGTTTTTGTTTTTACTGAGTCAGTTACTTAGCCCATTAAACTTGTCAAACAGAACATACAAATAAAATGAGGGATTATCTTACTGGTTATTCAGCCACTGTGCAGTGGTGTGGGTAAGTGTGTGACTGAAACATTCATCACTGCCCAGGAGATGTCTGCGCTCTGCTCTCCCTTTTTGCTTTACCATTACTACCAGAGAATGTGATACCCTCTCTGCCCCCCACGAAGAAGCTGGAATTTTTGAAGAAGGCAGGAGCTAAATAAAGTGTTAAATACTAATTGTGCAGCGTTGGGCACATTTACAAAGGGTTTCATACCCCCTAACAGTTATCTGCTGTATTTGTAAGCTAGCAAACGGCGAAGATAATTCAGGGCTTTGAATACCAGCACTGAGTATAATCAATGTGAATCAGATGCACATTACCAAACAGAAGACATTTTATCTATGTATTGTGTCAGATCATGAATCAGATTTCTGTAAACTGAAATTCTGGAATACAAAACCGCTTGCAAATTCAACTCCAGCCACGCCAGCATGTTATTATGTTACATATCAAACAGAGATACAATGGAGCAAGCTATCCCACTGAAAGACCTTTGCAGCTTTCTGGACGTCTACGGAACCACGTTTATATGGCATATTACTGCCAGTTCATCTATACCCATCTGAGTAAATCGGTTGGCAGAGAGGGGCAGATTACCACTAATGGCTCTATTATGGAAAGAAGCTGCAACCATTAGCTATTTTACATATGGACAAAAGAGAATTTAATTGATGGCCCATCGCCCAGCAGACAGAGAGAAATGATGATTTTCACCTTAATGCCAGGCATTAAAAATTCACATGGCTGTGGAAGAAAGAGACGTTCATCCAGTCTGACTCTGCTCATGGGGCATTTTCAGCATAACTTGAGCAGAGAAAAGCAGCACAAGTGGAGCTCTTCTGCTTTGAGAAAGCTGGAGTCCTCTGGGAAAAAAAAAAAAAATCACAAGTTGCAGTGTTATGATGTTAAAAAGCCAAGACCGTGACCCTCTTCTTTTCCTTAGTTACAATTTTATTTTTCCCAAATAGTATCCAAGCATTCAGCAAAACATATTTTGTGAGTGTTTCTATCTGCAGATGAGGGGGGAAATGAGCATTTTTGGAGACATACATTACAGTAACAATATCATTTATTATCACCATTTAAGTATAAATGTGTATATGCATATATACATATTTAAGTACATATTTAAGTACAAATAACGTATACTTAAGTATTAATAATGCACTCACGTATTTATATGTAAAGTTTATTTCACTTAACATAGATGAGAGATAAATGTATATTGTATGTACAAAATACATCTATGATTCTATGATTCTATATTTATCTATATAAATATAGATATATAGATAGATATATATTTATATAGATAAATGTATATTTATTTGTCTTCAGTCATTCAGTTACATATGTGCAGAATCCATTGCACTGCACTGTTACATCCAGTACTTGCATTATATTCACAGGGCCAGCTTTACCTTCCTTCAACTGAGAACACAGAAGCTGTTTCTCCTCCCTCCTTCTTGAGGACCTCCCCAGACTTTGCTGTCTTCAAAATATCTCCAACTTTCACTTTATGATCTATGAAATGTTGAAGCGTGAAGTTACAGAGAGCCTCAAACAGGAGATCACAAGAGAGACACATGCCCTGGGGGTGTCCTGGAGTTTGGCGCCGGAGCTTCTCCCATTCTTCCTGCCTCCTATTGCTCCAAAGGGGGACTTTCATATAGAGGAAGAGACCACCTTATCTGCAGTGATTTCTAAAACCTTCAAAGATCATCTCCTGTCCCCATCCTGAAAGTCCTTTCAGGTTATTTAATTAAAAAATGTAATTATTACGGTAGTAACTAAGGACCACAGTGGCATAGCAAACTAAATGCTTTGCTGGGCAGAATATCCAAATGGTAAACAAAGCTGCTGTGCTGGAGAAAGGGACAAATATACAAGTCATGAGTACAGCAGCAGGAACTTTTTACATCCCCAATTGACATAACAGGGTAACATTAATCTGTCATGTCTGTAGTTTATATTTTATATGAGCAGAGAGGGAACTGTAAGAATATATGAGGCTTGTCTCTTTTATGCTCAAATAGCTAGAGTCAGGCTGAAAATCTCCAGCCAGGTTGGTCTGCATGCAAAAACCGACTTGTCAGGCCAAAACAAAGAGCAGATGGCTTCTGGAATTGGAGATGCAAGAAAGGAAATAAGATCTGAAGTGATGCTGGAAGACATGACTTACTGATGTAAAAATTGGACAAAAATAAAGAAGGGAAATTGTCTGTGTGCAATACTGGATATAATATTGGATGGACTTTTTGACTCATGTAGAGTATGCATATAATTAGGCATTGAAATATCCTTGGAAAAGAAGATATGGGGTAAGCAGAGGGATAGCAAGAAATTCAAAGCAATTTCAGAAAGCCCAGCTCATGGACATTGCAGGAAAGGGACGGGAAGTGCAGAGAAGGAGAAAAGAAACCTAACAGCAAACTCTTCCAATTCATTCCTTGTTTTTTTTTCCAGTGTTTTGGCACAGCAGGTAGTTCTGGACTGCATTGTTTTCAACCACAGCACTTGCTCCAAAAGCAGGCAACCATGACTATCAGATTGCTTTGTAGCCACCAAATTCCCAGCTCTTCCAAGGACTTAGAAGAACCTCTAGAACTGCTTAGGCAATGATGATAACCCTGAACCAATCTGCAGTGAATATGGCACTTGGAGCAATGTCACTTAAGGAGGATTCAGTGCTTTCCAAACTCCGCTCCTAGTATGTTTGCAAACTAATCCGCTGCAGAGAGTTTATGGGATGTTAGTGCCAGGTTTGTTGTTATGAAACCACCAGAGGCAGAAATTAAAGTTTTCTTACTTCCTTATAGTCAATGTGGTTCTTTGCCAATAAGGAAGGATTTAGATGCAGGTTTTAGATTGAAAAATCAGTTTATTCCTTTCAGGTGGACTGCACACCAGATACTGCTCACCTTTTTAGCTGCAGTAGAGAGTGAGATCATGGGCGGTGTTAACAATTTCCTTTGTCTGAACTAATCTCTCCATACAAATTCATGTGCACTTTCACACACCTAACAGGTGGGAAGATATTTGCAGGGCAGGATCAAACATCTAGGAGTCATTTCAATTTTCTGGTAAAGAGGGTCACATCTACATTGAGTCCAGCAAGAATGAGATACCAATGGAAGTGGGGAAATTGTTCACTTCTAAAGAACCAAGGCACAGGAAAAGTGAATCTGTGTATTCGTTTTAAAAACACTGATGTCTCTAGAGATTTTTTTTTTTCCAGCATCGGAAACAGGAAGGCTGGGGAGAACAGCCAGCAGTAACAAGGAACAGTAGATGTGTGGCCTTCTACTTCTACTCTTTCTTTCTTTTCATAAATGAGAAATCTGATCAAAGGCTCTTGCGGAAATGCTAATGAAGCCTCATTTTGTTATTTCAATTGAATCCAACACCCAGGGGAGGGATAGATGGACAAGAAGAGTAAATCTGTACTTGCAAGATAATGTAGGAAGTGGAGCTTGCTGTGAGAGCAGCACCAGGAAAGCATCTGCCACAAGTCAATATCCCCTGACTTTTTTCAGACTCTCGAATTTTAAACTTCAAAATTTTTCTTTTGCACATTTTCTCAAGGCATTATTTCTTTAGGAGCTAAATATGAACCATATATTTATGTGTTATTTGTGCAGAGCTCTGTGAAAGGTCAGTCAAGGAATGCCTACAATAAGTGAACATTTCTTCCCTGTGCAAGATGCTGATCACCCCTAAAATTATTGCAAGGATCAGGAAACTGAAATAATATTAAAGTCACCCTTGTCAAAGGGAGAATATTCTCATGAAACTTAGTAACTATCATGCTATATTCCTATTATCAGCGAGACAGGTGCAGTTTCACTTGTGTGGTTTAACATTTTTATCCTTGGCCTTGGATATTGCAGTAAAAAAAGGCTTGGAAATCACCTACGTTCTTCATAGAAACACTAATGGACAAGGATTTCCATTATAGTTCCCAAGGCAGTGGTACTCTGAATATTCAGAAATTACTCCTAATTTTTTATATATTTGAGAACATGCTCATAAAAAGGCCTTCTGAGTTGGATGAGACTGTATAGATACATAAACAGGAGTTGTTAACATCAGAATTTCTGCATTCACAGGAAAGTAAGAAATGTTGTAGGGTATGTGAAATCACAGTGATTAAAGTACTCTGTTCTTGTTTATTTGTTTATTTTATTTTATTTTATCCTAATAAAGATAGAATTAAAGAAGTTGAATTAACTGTTTCTGGCTTGATATCAAGATTACATACAGTGAACTGAAAAATGTCAGTGGATTCCTACATGTAGTTTACAGATGACTTGTTCAACCACTGTTTGACATGAAACTGCAGCTTTTCTCCTTCTCCTACATTTTACCTTTTTTTTAAATTGATATCAGTTATTTTATTTTTATTTTTTTTACAAATATGAGTTGATTAAATCTAAGTAAAATAATTTAGTTCTTTATTCCCTGTTACAGAAAAATGCATTCATAGGACGTTTTGTCTAAATTCAATTTTTTTTCACCCTGACTTTTAAGTATTACTACAAGAGCTGCAATGAAAAGTACTTAAAATTATATCAGCATGAAGATTGTTTAAGTCAGTATTGGTTTTAGATTAAAATCTCATGTGTGTCCAGCACTGAATTATACAACATCACATAATGTTTCAAAATGTACATTACAGGTTTCTCAAAAGTATATAGAAATAAAGGCTTTTTTTTTTTTTTTTTTTTTTTTCCCAAGTCCCTCATAGGTTTAGTAAATCAGGAAAAAAAGAAGCATTTTTGAGAAAAATATTGTATGATTAATCAAGGAATGCAACACAACAAGAAGCAAAATGCATCTTTTTTATTTTGTTTTGTTTTATTTTATTTGGGTCACATGCAGATACACTAATACCAACTATATGAGTTTTTATATGGAAAGCTTCATACTCTACAGTGTCAGCCAAACTCTAGTGATGAAGTCAGAATGAAACTTTCATACCACTAGATCATTTCACATGCTTCAGATATGTTTTCCTTTCCTTCAGAAAGCTGCCATTTGCCGGACAGACAAAGGCCAAGCCACGTGCCTCACAGTGAAACTGGAACAGTCAAGCTCGGTTTCACTACAGAAATAATGCAGAAGACTGATTTCTAATTAACTTCTCAGATCTCCTTCACCAATTAAAGCAGTTGTACAGCTTTGTTCCATAGCTGCATATAACAGGGTTTGCTGGGGAATAAAAATAAAATGAAGACAACTTTCAAGAAGTTCTGTTTAGGAAAACCTGAGTTCGGAAGGGAATAAGACTCCCTTTAACAATCATCACTTCTAAAACTTCCTATGGACATGCCCTGAGTGGCAAGAGCTGGAAGTAAGTACAAGCTATGACCATTATTTTTAACTGTTACTGTTTAGCTGAGACATGTGCACAAGAATATGAGGCTCCTTAAGCCACAGTATCTCCCAACACTGCAGGTTCCTTTCAGGGCTCCAGGTAATGCCTGACAGAGCATATTTATCCCCTACATTCTCACAGCTGATAGTAACAGCTCTTCAATTGCTACTTGCAGACCAGGAACCCTCAGATCTTAAGAAGTCTTTGTCTGCAACACTGCCTTATGTGAACCACTAAACCCTGGGGAAATTAAAAAGCACAGCACTCTGTCAGGTCTGTTGAATTAATTTGTTAAAAGCAAGCATCATTAGAACATGAGAAAGACAAGAGAACATTGTATGTCAGCACCCCTAACACAAGTCTGATGTTCTTGTTGGCTCCTAGGACCTGCTGTGAAATATTTCTCATCCAGGGGCCTCCAGAGCTGGGCTTTTCTGATTATTATTGAAAATAAAAGAAAGTTTTTACTGTTACGGTTTGCTTCTAAATCCATGCAGCTCTCCAGTGATCAAAGAGTTTCTCTGTGGTGTACCTTGACTTAGCTACTCCGTGTCTGTGTCAGTATCAAGCAAGGCACTCTTAAGCATCTACTTAATTGGAAGATATTGGATATTGGAAGAATCTACTTCCCTACATGTATGTAGATCACTCCGAAAGTAACACTTCCTATTTATTTCTGTGGAAACTACAACAGATACAAAAGAGTACAATATCACAGTTTGAAAGAGCAGATCCTCAGCTACAGAACGCTATTTTCCAACTGAGTCACTACCATTAGCTCCGTATTTTTTGCCAGCAAAGAACAAGGTCCTGCATGCTGCGCTCATAAGCGTCTGCATGACCATCCAGAACTTGCTTTATCTTCAGCATGCTGAAACACACCACTAACCTCCTCACTGTGCTCACATCCTCTGTTTAGTCTCCATAAACGTTCAGCAAGCATCCATGAATGTCAGTGGGTGCCATTTTTTCTGCATGAAGGGATTTAATGAGACATCTCTACTTCATACACTTGCAATTTTTTCTTAGATTACTTTTTTTTTTTCCCAGTATAAAAAAGATTCATCAGAGTTTACTTGTATTTTATGTAGATCACACACAACATTTTAAAACCAGCTCTGAGGTTTACTCACACCTAACTAGACTTAACATCATGGTTCCTAATCTACTGTTAATGTAGAGGTTTTCCTGCTTGCCCATTTTTCACAGTGAAAAGCATCCAAGACAAAACAAAAAGTTAGAGACAAAGTGTTCTTTGTACTGTCTCCTAGTATCTAAAGAATGCCTGACTATTTAGGCAAATTGATTACAATTCAAATTCTGATTAAGAAATTACAGAACATATGCTTACATGAATGATGTCTCAGGCTTTGCAGTATAAATAGGAAGCATATTAACTACATACAAACAGTTATGGTGTGTTTTCATCACACTACTCTAATACTACAGCTATCAAGAGTAATTCTCTTTACAGTTATAAGTGGTCCATAGGCAAAGGAAAGAGAAAAGTGAAATCAATCAGTTTGGCAAATGTTTCAATTTCATTAAATATAGACCAGCACTGCAAGATGAACATGGCACACTAATCAGTTTTAAAGTCTCTGACTACTGTTAAAATACAAAATAGAACAAGAAAATCTAGTACGCCAGTCCAGTAGACTCTTAAACTGAGAGAAAGAAAAACAACCCCATATTTAGCTATAAAAGTTGAGTCTGCCTTTTCTTCTCTGCTTTTATTTTCCTGTGAAATCAACAGCAGCTGTGCACACAGGGCCAGGGAATTTGCCTTAGTGATTTTGTGGATCATCTTTTCCTTACAGATGAAAAGATACTAACACTTCCATGCAAGTAGTGTCTTTTTAAACTGTCATAGATGCTTGATTAATCCTTGTTCAGTGAAAAAAACCTTCATGCTCTCCTCCTCATTTCTGTGGATGCTGGCTTTCTGCTTCAGCTCCTCTTTTATTAACCCTGATCTTACCATGCAAATTACGCAAGTTTCTGCACTTCTGGAACTTTCAAATTACATTCTATACGTACCGTGAGAAAGCTTTTATGCATGATTGAGCCTGTTTACATTTTCCCTATCTGACTTGAATGGTTCCGATTTTATAGGTGTCTTTGACTCAGCTGAATAAGATAGCTTGCCTCTGCACAGTTAAGGCTTTCAAGGTAGACAGAAGTATAAAGAGAACAAAAACGAAAACAAAGCTCCAAAGAATAGATTTCTACATAAACAATTGAATTAAACTTCTTTCAAAGGTGCCATGCAAATGAAAAAAAATTAAAAAAATTGAACTGTATTTGTATTTTCTTCTTTATTACACAAAGGTCTCCGAATATTTGCTAATTTATTATTATTATTATTATTATAACAGCTGGCTGTTTGGGTTTTGGCCTGTATTTTTTATTTTGAAGATTTACAATTGAAATTCACATTTCTTGTACTAGTTGTTTTTTTTCTTCCTAAGGAGACTCACAATAGGAGAACTGACTTTGTTATAGCAGCAAAAGTTGAAAATGCAATGAAAAAGGGTTGATTGAAGCATTTAAACCTGTCTAAATATACTGTACAAAATGTTAAATTTTATTGAAGCTAAAGGAAAATAAAGTATGTTTTCCATGGATTATCAACATCTATAAAGAAAGTTCACTAATATATACAAAATATTTGAAAACATGTTTAGACACAACTTCTAAAATATTTATACAAAATGTATAATTTAATTACAAACAGTGAGGCAGTGAATGTTTCCCAGGTTAACCAACATCACAAGAGGCAAGCCAAAGCATTTTCTGCCCACACTGATGAAATGGCAAAAGAATTTTGTTTCTCCTTCTTAAATCAAACACACTGATTCAACAGTTTTACCTAAAAACCCTTGTGAGAAAACATTTCTTTGTTTAAGATTTAAAACCCATAGTTCTTTTAAGGGCAAATATTGTTCCAGATGCTGCACAAATCACAAGTGCATGGTGCAGCACTGATCCCTGTTCAGCCATACCTCAGTACAAATAAATAATATGTGGAGATGAAGCCTCCAATGAGTTCCTTAGCAAAACCAGGACATGCCTGATGTTGTAGTCCTGATATTTCTAAGTACACTGCTTAGGAAAATAAACTCAGACTCAAAAGTTGAAAGTTTTCTAGCCTTTCTTCCACATCATGAAGAAGGACTAAGGGCAAAATTCCAGTTTTCCATCTCACTCTTAGTCACCTTTAAAAGTACATGCTTTTCCACAGCCTCAACTCCTGTTCATTTAATTAAGAATGACAGATGCTCTACATCTGGAGAAAATAAGAGCTGATTTACTGGCCAAGTTACATGAATGGAAACTTCAGAATGTAGGTTTGAAGTTACAGAAAGCTTGAAGTTGATACTTTAGCTAGTTGAGCTGATGAAAGAAATTAAATGAAGAGATACCTAAAGGAACACACGAGAAGTAGCCGTGTTACACTTCAATGGTATATTTCCATTTTTCATAGCAGTATGCAGCCAGTCAGTCTGATCATTCCAGCCCTGTATTATACTAGAAATCATATATTGAGCAAAACATAATTCATTATCTGACGTTTTGCCACTGCTTATTTGATACAAGTCACCATAATAATAATAATAAAAAAACCCTCACATATTCCAAGAGAGAAAATGAAATGAAGAAGTAGAATTCTGACAAAAAGTGGATTTGTTGCTTCTTAGATGTAATACTGGGAAATGCTGCAATGAATTGTATTTACTGACATCATGCAGTTGTATGGCCTTCACACCACCCCTGTAGCTTTCTCTTCCTTGCACTTAGGAGGCAGCTCACCATTACCTACCCTCACTTAGGCTTCCAATCCCCCAACTCTCAACAGCAAGCACAGAAAGTGTGGGAATGAGATATACCTGTACATTATGTCATATATTCCTGTCAACGTTATGACCACAATGTTATTTATAAATTGAGATGAATATGATGAGTCCAGAGGAAACTAAAACATTTTTACACTTTTGGAACAGATCTTGCTGCAAAATTAAGACAAGCATAATTGGCATAAATTCATTTGCCAATTGTACTAAAGCCATGGATTTTAACTGAGGCATTCTTGTGGATCTGAGTTTTTACTCTTTCTGTGATTAAAAACTGTTTTTCATAAAGTATGAAAATTATGGAGTAATATATCTTATTTAACAGGCCTAGAGATTTCATCAGGTCTATCATCTCTTCTATTTTGGTCTTCAGATCATGTATACATGTTATGACACTGTAAGATTTGTAAAAACATGCCGGACCAATACCAGAAAGAACCAGCACTTGTCAGAGCCATCATCCTAATACAAGTGTATGTAGCTGTGGTACTGATGCCAACCAGGCTTGGGATTGTATCAACAAACATCAAAGTAAGACACATCTGTCACAGACTGTTTTTTGTTGCTTTACTGCTATTCAGCCTCCAGCTCCCAGGTACCACACTGCCAGCTATGTTTCTGTGATTCTCCTACTTAGGAGAGGGTGTTCCTTTGGTGTAATTAATGTGTCATCTGTTTTAGATTCTCACAAAGTGTTCCATTAGTTAGATTTCACACAATCTTATACTTGGATCATTTTCTGACTCATGTGTTTCTATATTATTCTCCTTTCCAATGTTGTTGACTTCGGTTTAGACATCAGAACAGTGTTTGTTCTAGGTCATCTTATTGCACAATTCATTTTTATATCGACAAAGCTCAAATCAGATAAATATTTAAGCAGGAATGTTGTAGCCATGCTTTTTGTTCATTAAATTCACGTAGGAAGAAAATTTCTGTCTTTCTTCCCTTCTGCCTAGCTTTCTAAAAGTGTACATTTCAGCACACTGAAAAAGTTCAGAATTTCTTTATTCTCCTTAATGACAACCCACTAAAGTCTGTTATCTGCAAGTGGGCTCATATCACTGCTGGTTTGTGTGGATGCACAATAAAACGTTTTTCTTCAGACAGTGGTTATTTACTGACTTTACCCACTCTGCTTATAGGCCTCGGTTACACAAGATGGAACCCAGATGTGGGTCATCAAAGCCAATCAGGACTGACCTTGCAGAGGGCCAACAGAAGAGACCCCAGCACTTAGGCAGATTTTATTTAAAGAACAGATGAATTCAAAATACTTTCTACTGAAACTTTTCTACAAACAAAGATCATTCGCCCTTTAAAACAGAGTGTATGATACAAATGGAACGTCTCCATTCCCACAATGAGGGTATTTCTTTTTTTAAATTAAGATCATTTGTAAGAGAATCTTGTTCGGTCATTTATAAATAGTCACCTCTGTAAACTAAGAAATAACCTTGTTTAAAAAACTACCAACATTGTTGTTCTGTTGTCACCTTCTGGTAATTGAAAATGTGTTTCTGTCAGCTCCCCCTAAGACAGAATGCAATTCTTTCTAAGATCTTGATCTTAAATTGGCAAAAAAAAATTCAGTGATAAAGCAGCTAGAAGTTGCTACTTGTTCTTTGCACTGGTGATATTGCTACTGCCCTTCCTTATAATCTAAGACATTATTCTTACTGGCTCCTGGAAGGCAGCAATGCAGTCCTATTTTTTTATTGTTTTCTTCCCCTGAATTTGTACTGAACACTGCTTTGTACTGAAATGAGAGGACTTGCATTATGAGAAATGAAAACTAAAATAATCTGAAATCAGATGGGGGCCAAATCTTCAAGCCTTGTCTTAACTTTTAGCTTAGTCATTACTCATACGAATTCAAAAAAGAATTTTACCTAAGACGATTTTACTAGGAATTAGGTAAATCCTTGTGATTAAGGCTTTATAGTTAGAGTAACCCCTGTTCCTCTGATTCTGCTCTACAGAGTTAATTTGATATTTCTTCATCTGGTCCTGTAATGATGTGCAATTAAAAAAGTATATTGGTCACATTGTTTGTCTGATCTACTGCTGTGAGGAAGCAAACAAGCTTGCAAAATTAGAACTGGAGATGGGTTATGCCAGTGCTGAGACACACTGCTTTTTATCTCCTGGACTGAGGTGTCTCATGCCTCATGAGTCAGAGGAAAGGTGGTGTTGTAGATGTGGCCATACAAAGCCTGTAAGTTTATTGTGGACCACTATTGATCAGCTGAGCTAACAGGAAAGAAGGCAGTTTATTCCCAGAACAACCCCATAGATCTCAAACAGCTATATAGCAACTTCTAGAAATAACCATTCCTCCCTCTGGTGTAAATATGGGCTCTTTCTTCCAGGCACATTCCTCTTGAGCTACTATTTCTAACAGGAAACCACATAGTTCAGTTCAACAGAAGAGAAGGGAAACCAACCGCAGGACCATGCTGAACTGCATCAATTAGAGAAGCAGAGATCCATCACTATATCAGTCTGAAATAATTTGTGTTATGTTGTACATTAGCCAGTTCTTGGCTAATATTTCCATGATTTCAGTTCCTTTTTGGTTCTTTATGACAGTTACCTCTTCCTTTGTATCATTCTACTCCTCTTCGCTCCTCACACACACTGTTATTTTTCAGGATCCTTCAATCTTTACTAAAAGTTTTTCTTGACTAAAGAATGTTAGAGAACCCCTCCCAGAACACTTCAACTCTTTTGGAAAGTTTAACACTCAAAAAATGTGTGATATCAGCTGATTTGGAAGTTTGGTTTGCTATCTATCTGCAAAGAGCATCACTCAGGCAATAAAAGTTTCTCCATACCTCTACCAGTATATCTCACTTATGTGAAAAGGCTGCCTCTGGGTCATGGGGGTAATGCAGTTCATTCACTATCGCCCATTTTACCCTGGTCATCTCACTGCTGGGAGAGTAAAAGGGCTAACTACAATCCGAAGAAAGATTTTTGATGTGGACACAGGTCTTTTATGCTCTAGACTGGGACCAATGGTTCATATCCATTAGGCCAGCAAAAGAAAGCAATCAGATGGCAATGATTTTCAATCACTGCTGGTTCAGGGTTAGATTCAAACAAGTGACCTGGAGGTGAAATGTTCCACATCCTATTACCGATCCTCTAAATTATTCTTCCCCCACAGATGAGACTTGACACACATAAAAGAGTAGCTTGTGAGAAATTGCAATAAAAAATGGAGACAGCAGTTCATAATAGATGTGGATTTTGTTAGCCCTTTATGCCTAGGCAGTATTACTATGACACAGTGATAGAATTATTGATTGTATACTGTGAATCACAATCAAGCAACTACACACAGTACCCAGTTTATGAACTAATTCAACTGCTTTACAATTTATTTCTCTTTATACAAAGAGGATACTAAGATGTCTATATTTTAGAACTATATAGAAACAAAGAATACCCAATGAAACCTGATTCCTCAAAGCAGAATTTATTCAAAGGTTTTTTTTTCTGTCTTTATTCCCTTCCTCCAATAACTTACCAATAGCTAGAAGGATTTTTCAGAAAGTTCACCTCTGGAGTATGACTACATTTGAAGGAGAGAAGTGCTTTATCACATGGAGGATTTTGTAGGAGTAAAGAAATGAAGAAAAAAAATGGAATTCCAAAATGAAATCTGTTAGATTAAAATTCAAAAATAGTATCTGATCAGATATTTTAGGGGACTGGATTTAGTAAAGAGATAGGAATAAACTTTACTTAAACTGTTTCCCTTGCTCACTAGGGTTATTTTCCTCATAGGAGAGGAATATAAACATTAAATTGAGAGCCGAGGAAGAACAAACACTTCAGGACACTTGCATCATTTTCCCTCTTCCATTCCTCTCTGCCTTTCTGATGCCAAAAGGCATGCAGGAGCTCCCTCAGGGGCTCACACCCTCCCCAGCAGCCCCAGCTCACATCCACGGACACACGCACCAAGGGTACCACCAGTACAGGGGAATGACAGACTGCTCTTGCTTCAAACAGGAGTCCAACAGCTTTGTGTTTCTCCAAGTTTAAAATAGTTTCAATCTCCAAGGGACTGAGTGAAGTACCTTTTTGGAGATTTACATGCTTTATGCCTTCCTAACAGCCAAACATGAACTTTTTTTAGTGTGGATTTCACTTATTTAGTTTTTTTCTTTTTACTTCTTTTATCCCAGGGAGTGGGCAATCACAAGGCTAAGAAGGGAAGATCTGGCAAAGGGCATTTTATCTATAATTCCCATCTCTTGCAAATACATTGGTGAAGCAAAGAGACAGCATACAACAGGGATGAAGGAGCAAAAGTACTCTCCTCTAAAAATGTGTGACTGTGAGCAGTGCAAAAGAATGTAGCCAGGGAAGTGAGAGCTAGAAACACTTTTGAGGATCAATCAAGTGCTTGCCTTTTTGCTATCACTTGAACTGTGGTGCCACTCTTACAGGACTTCAGACAATTGTTTACAGACACACTTAGAAAATCCTGCAGCTCTGTTCTACAAGGATATCTTACCTTATTCCATGTAAGAAAAGTGGGCTAAGTCTGGCATTAAACAGACCTTTCTGTAGATCAACGTAAGATTTCCAGTGTACTGGGAAACTAGGTGGGCTGTCAGAATTTAGATCCAGACTAACTTAAAAGTGCATTGGGACCCTAAGTCAGACAGATATCCTACAGATTTTCCTCTAACACAGATTCGGGATGAGGTAAATCATCCCTTACTCTGGAGAAGGAACATGTACAGATAACTTGGAATAGACAATCTATTTTTAGATAGCTGTCATCAGAATAGATGAAAACAACCTGTAGTATCTTTCATATAACTAGTATCCTACTAAAGCGAAGTCTATAGAAATAAATTTAAAAAGCAGAGAAGAATTTTATCAGAAAGGTTTATAAGTAGATGAGCATTTAGCAAGACAGAGACAGAAAATGCTTTTCCAGGCTGAAGGTTACCCAAGGAAGATGGTTTACATTCAACACCCAAGAGATTGTATTCAGAAGGAGAGAAGCGGGCTTTTAAAAGCTATATTCCATATGTGACTAAGTAGTAGAAAATATGTCAGGAAGAAAAAAAACCCAACCAACCAACCAACCAACCAACAAAACCAGAAATCCACCAACAAAAATAAAACCCTACTGCTTCAGGTTGGATGTTAGGAAATACTTCTCTGAGAGAGTGGTCACGTGTTGGAATGGGCTGCCCAGGGAGGTGGTGGAATCACCAACCCTGTAAGTATTCAAGAAATGTTTAGATGTTGTACTGAGGGACATGGTTTAGTGGGAAATACTGGTGGTAGGTGGATGGTTGGTCTGGATGATCTTAGAGGTTTTTTCCAACCTTGGTGATTCTGTGATTCTTTGATTCTATTTTAACTGTGTTATTTACAATTTCTTCAGTTAAGAACCGGTATGGAGGTTTGTGAGTGAGGGGAAAATGTTAACAGAGAACATAGAGATGGATCATTACTATGGACAGAAAATACTTTACCCTATACAGCTGTGTTCTCCAGCACACTCACTGAGGGACTGGGGATTTTTTAAGCCCAACTTGCAAATATTCGGCATCTTGGACAGGTTCACAGGGAAGGGCTGCTATCTCTTATTTCTAAGCTAAGCTAAAGGCTAATGTAAACAGAACTATATTTGTTCCTCATGTGCTACCATTAGCAGTTCTTCTCCTGCTAGTACAGGATGTTTGGTGTTATTCAGCATCATGATTTATGAAGAACAATATCAGAATAATTAATGGAAAGGAAAGGGAAAGAGTGGAAGAAAAGCATTATTTAATTTACCCAGTTACTCAGTGTCTAAAAGGCAGCTGTATTGCACCATTACTTTTAATTGGCCTATGTATTCAGAGAAGAGGAGGGCCAAGGGGACCTTATTGCTCTCTACAACTCCTCAAGAACAAGGTGAGGGTTGGCCTCTTTTCCCACATAACAGCAGTAGAACAAGAGGTAATGGCTTTAAGTTGCTCCAAGGGAGAATCAAGTTGAATATGAGGAAAAATTTCTTTTCAGAAAGAGTGGCAATGCATTGGAACAGACTGCTCAGGAAGGTAGTGGTGGAATTACCATCTCTGGATGTGTTCAAGAAAATACAGATGTGGCACTGAGAGACATCGTTTGTGGGCATGGTGGTGATAGGTTAATGGTTGGACTAGATGAACTTAGAGGTCTTTTCCAACCTTAACAATGCTGTGATTCTGTGATCCAGAAACAGTCATTTATGCAGCATGGAAATATTTACATGGCAGAAGCAGGCTGGAAAGCCTTGGAATGATGTTATAGAAAAAGAAGAATCTGAGGAAGAGCTACAGGAAAAGGCTGAAATTGAGAAAAAAGATAAGCGTTTTCAACCCAGAGACTGTCAGCCAGCTACAGGGCACCATTGCCCTGAGGCAGCCCTAAGCTTGAACAATCCTTGTTTCCTGCAGACACAAGCATCACTCCAGGCTATAAATAGGAAGGAAAATGCACTAGCAGATATCCATCCACTATATGCAGGGCTCATTACATGATTTAGCTGCTGCAGTTCTGCGTTCCTGCCAAGGCCTTGCAGTATTGGATGGGGGGATTTTACAGATAACTGTTGAGTAGCTCCACCTTTTCACTCAGTACTGAAGAATCTGATGGAGATCTTGGCAATTCCATGCGTGCCTAGAATGGTTTATGGAGGGGGAAGGAGTCAAGCTTGACAACTTTCAAGCTTCATTCAGTTAGAAGATTAAACTGATTAAACCATGTGCAATTACACCAATGCTATGCCTGAATCTGTCTGAGTCTGAGTATCTGTATAAGTGGTGCTCCTGTTCATAGTCAGTCAGCTGCAGAACAGTCTATTCAAATTCCCATGAGGAACCTGCTCAAGAAATACTTCTAAATAAGGGAAAATCCCTAAATACGTGAAATCAAACTCAATTTCCTCCTTGAGGGGTGGTTACCTGGAGAGCACTGTCCAGTTTTGTCGGCCTTGGACATTGTCACACCATTTCTTCTAGTGTCTATGAATGAATGGATGAAATATGCAGAAAGAGGAAGACTAAAATGTATATTAAAGATATTATAAGCCATATACTTGCCACTGACAGCTTTAATTTTTGTCTGTGAATTTTGTGATCTTGATCACCATAAGCAGCATAAAGATGTATGAAGAGGGAACTAATGCATGTTTATTTCCAACTGGTGTACTATAGCTCAGTTAATATAAGTCAACGCCAAAAATCATCATTAGACCATCAAATCATATGCAAGTGTGTCATGAAATGAGCAAGCAGGAGCATAGGCAAGCATTATGTGATCCTGCATGGGGTTATACTCCATTAACTCCTTTGTTTGTCCATGGGAACTGGTTGGGCTGCTGGAATACAAGCAATGCAAGCAACCAACAGGCATTTTTCAAGGCCAGAGGTTGAGATATAATACAAGATCATGTATTTGCTGCAGTTCTGGCCCACAGAACTAGCACAATATTTGCCAAGATCGTGCCCAGAACTTAACAGCTTAGAAGTTCCTAAGTACAACCTCCCCCCTTTCTCTGCCATGCTCCTCACTGTGAAAAGAAAAATATTGGAAGGTTTTGAGAGGCTCCCCAGATTGACGTCTGCTGTTCGATACCCACCTAATGAGCTGCTTAACAACTGTTACCAAAATTAATGAGTCAAGTCACAGTTGTAATTACCATATTGCAGATCACAGTATTGTATTAGATTACCATGGACTTCTATTTAGGAATATTTACACCATGACAACTGTTTAAAATGTGCACCAATGTTTCAGCAGATTGCATTGCCTCATAGTCCATATTTATTAGGCTAGGCAGCAGTTAGAGGAGTCTTATCATGAATTCTTTGGTTCCAGCTCATGGGGATCAGTGAAGAGTCAATCTAAATGTAAGAATATCCAAGTATTGAAAAGAGAACAAGCCTTAAAAAACCTTAATCATGGATGTAAGCAAGGTCACGAGAGGAACGCGAATCTAGTGATGGAAATAGTAATGTGGGGCCAAAAACAGATGCTTCACTATCAACATGCACTATTGTAACTGGGCATAAATGACCCTGATTTGAATCTAAAAAAAAAGTGAAATGCCTAGAATACAGTTCTCTGGGATGTTTGGATAACCAAATATAGATTCCTTATTTCGTGTCATGTTTCTTTCCTGTGTAGAAAGAAGTAAGAAGCAGAATTGTACACAACAGCTTCCTGCATTGTCTTGAAAAGCCTGTAATTCTACCTTCCTCCTATTCCAGTCTCACTGGTAATGAACAAATCTTCTCTGCCTCATGAAATCAGATGAAGTGGAAACAGTCAGGGGTTTTCTGCTTTTGGGCTCAGCTCCTTTTTGTTTATCACTAATAATGCTTCAGTAGAAAGTGATACACATATATCTATACACAAATATTCCTGTATATATTTATATACATACACATACATAAAAATAAACAGCATCTGAACAAGTGCAGTGAAGCTGTTGGAGGGCTGCTGAGTTGTCCACAGCTAGACTTTGTATCAAGAGGCAACACCTGGTGTGTCTCCCACGCTTGCTCTCTTCCACTTGCCTTCCCACAGCCCCAGCACTTCTCTAGGTTTGTGGAATAGGGCTTTCCTGTGCTCTACCCCTGCTCCCAAATGGGTCATGGGCAAAGTACCCAAACCAGAGTGTGCATACTTTAGTGATGACAAGATTGAGTGTTTGGAGCATTTACGTTCGAATCTTGAAATGGCACTTTCAGAACAGTTTGCCTCACTACCACCACTTCCCTCTCCAAAGACAGCCTGTTAGCACAGACAAATGAGGCAAGTCAATAACATCCACCCGGACAGGATATATTGAGCCAATTCAAGGGTAGGTGGATAGCAGCTGTGGTCCTGCCTGTGAAATACTATAGTTGTTGCCACTGTGCAGTGAGTCATCAAGTCCTTTTTATTTACACTTTCATATAAGCGCTGGTGAGCACTGATTTATGCACTGAAAGCTGGGAAGAGAGGTATGGGCATGTTAAAGAAGGAAACACACATGCAGACAAGCAACCCATTTTCAGTTTATCCAGGAGGATTTTAAGCCACACAGACCTGAAACAGAATGACCTTTTATTACTTTTGAATTGAGGACAGATTCTGCCTTTAAAGGTTCAATTATATTGCTGGCTTGTTTGCTTTTTGTGATTTCAGAAGATGTCATGGTAACTTGGGCAACGAATCCTAGCTTAGGCTGCTTCATGTGCTGAATTTCAAGCTCTGAACTGTACGCTGCAATTTTAATCAATCTGGTGTCTGCAAAATCACTATATTATACTTAGTCTTGAACAGCACTTATGGCAGACAAGTTATAAGGACTAATATTTGACAACATGGTTCAAATTAATGCCTGGTTTCACCCATTGGAGAAAATTGAGTTATTCTGGGAAATATTTGATTCCTGGCCTTTTTGGAGATCTTGATAGATTAATAGTATGTGAAGTTAAGCTATAAAGAGCTGCTATTCTGTCAAATTGATTCTATCAAGCATTCTTGATGGGGATATAATCTCTGATTTTTCTAGGAGAAATTTAATTATTTGGGGACCTAAATGGAGCCTTTTATTCATTTTCTCTCTAGCTGCAGAATTGTTTGTTTTCACTGTCAAACATTTTAATAAACTATTGACCTGCTCAGGAAATAGGTATCTGGGTGCTGAAGATCTTTTTCAGTGCAGTTCGAAGTCCTGAAACAGATGTTTGAAGTGAAGTTACAGTGCTGTGCTAGTGTTTGTGACAGGACCAATGTTTCCCTCTTTGTGTGTGTTTCAGAAAAGTAGAAAAGTGTGAGTAAACATTTGAAACTATGGTTGCCCAGGTAATAAGCTCTAACTAACTGAAGAGCTTTCAGGACACCAGTTAACATATGGTACCTTTGACCTCTGGCCCAGAGAATGAGATTTATTTCAAAATATTATTTAGTAGATATTTCAGAAGGAAGGGAGGGAGGAAAGAAAGAAGGGAGAAGGGAAAGGGAATAAAGGGAGGGAGGAGAGAAGGGAAGAAGGGAGGAAGCAGAGAAGCGAGCAATCAGAGGTGCGCACAACCCACAAGTCAATGTATGTTTTAATCTCATTTTCACTAGATTTTCCATCATCATGATACATAAGATGGAACTTCTATAATTTTCATATTTGCATATTAATCTATTGAGTGAATCGAAGAAAACTGCTGTTTTCTTATGTGACAGCAATTGCACACTGAGTTTTAAGAAACTGGAGTAGCAGATGCTCCAAAAGAAATTGTCTGTTCAGATTTTGCAAGGCTGCCTCTCTTTCTGTAGTTAAGAGAGTGTTAAAAAAAAAACCAACACTTATTCAGGGAGAAGAGGTTAACAATTATCTGACCAGTCATTCTGTGTCAGTAAGTACAAGCAAATCTGGCATGCGAATCTTTATCCTTAGTTTTATTTTTAGGCACCTAATTTGTTTTCCCATTTGATGATATCTTCAGCTAAAATCGTAGGCTGCTGATCTCCTTCTTGTTTTTTTTCTCCTGCAGTGAATGTAATTGGACACTCTTAACCATGGCACAACTGTTCTAAATGACACAGAAAGTAAACGAAAGCTGCTAGATTAAAGAGAAGTCTCTCAGTAGATTTGTGATTAACTTGCAACTATAATAAGAAATTACATGAAAATAGAAATGAGTAGGAAAGGTTAACCAGCTAAGACAGGAAATTATTTCAACAGCAGGGGGAAAAGGAAATAAAGGAAATATAGTCTCTTTACAGATACACTTCTGACATAAGCTGTTTCTCAAGAGCAATAGACTAGAGCTGAGCAGAAGAGGCCTGTAGGGCTAAAAGATATAGTTCAGATTAGAGATCAGGATTTGAGACCTGGTTCTCATCACTAGCTTTCTGTGTAGCTCTGAGCAAACCCAATGCTTCACTTTCTCTTCCTTTCTTGTTAAGAGTTTCCTCAGCCTGATAGGTACAGATCTAACTGGACAACAGATAAAGTTTTCCATTCTCACACATCTCAGCCATGTGCTCACTTTACCACTGATTGTTCAGTATGGCAAAATGAGCCAAAGATGAAGTCTATGTACTGCTATTATGAGCAGAAGGCTACATGTGGCTCTTTTAATTAAAAGTAAAGTCAACCAGATGCCCACAGATATTTCAGAGTAATTCAGTATTTCAGTAGGGAGATCCCATGTGAAAAAGGAGGAGAGATAAGTGAAACAAATAACTTTTTGAGTAGCAGAATTAATCAACTACATCTTCTTGGGTAGATTGCCTGCTATTCTAATAAAAATCAGGCTATTGTTCTGGTGAATGCAGTAAGAAATCTTCTATCAGTTTTCACAAACTCATAAAAATAAACAAATTTCTTCAATCTCTATTTTTAAAATTTGCTTGAGAGTAGCCAATGGATTCAAAATTTATCAGGGAAATGATCTCCTTTGAAAAAATTACACAGGTGCAGGGTTTGTGCACACTGATTATTTTCCTGGCAATTCAGGTTTTATGAAACAACAGTAACAAACAAACAAAAAGCCCACTTGTTATTTCCCTTAACTTAGCTTGCACCATTTGTAGCATGCATTCCCAGATGAGCCAGTCAGAACAGTACGTGACCAGCTCCTGCTCCACGTAGCCAACAGCTCCAAACAGAAAAACAATTTCTATTAAGGCATTGGACATCCCTCTTTTATCACAAGTGCCCCATATAGGTCAAGTTTATACCTACTGTAACTCTTCTAAAGGAAGAGGAATTGTTTCAGAGATGAGTTGGCCCTGTAAGCCATCTCTCGCGCTCACCTCAGTTTGGGTCAGCTACCTTTACCCTGAGTCGTTCTGGTTTCTTAAATCTTATCAGAATGTTCTCTTCTAATAGCTTAATTATTATTTTCCTTTCTTGTACAGTTCTCTCATTAGAACACTGGCAGATTAGTGTTCTCCTTTCCTCAGCTGAATATAGTGCAGCCAGCAATATGAATTAAAAAAAAATAGTCAGTGCCCTACAGTAAGTAGTAAGTTTATGTGTTCTATTTCAGACAGTTATATGAAGGAAGATGGCTAATCTTTACCCTTTACAGACCCTGTGAACTCTAGCAGGTCACAAAGGGATAAGAAAGAAGAATTTGGCCTGCACTGTTTTACTGATTTACTTTAGCGAGTACAATAACGTTGGGCTGCAGCCTGCAGGGGTGTTGTTTTTATACTCAATTCTCTGTGCTTAAAATTAAAAATACATAAATATTTTAAAGGAGCATATGATCTTTTCTTATCTAAAAAAATGGAAAAATGAAGTGAAGTAACTGAGACATGGTTATTGCCCGTGCAGTCACTTTCTATACACTTCAGTTTTACATCCTGCCAAGGAGATCAATATGAGCATCACTTTGTTTAAGAAAAAATGGATTTCAATTATTTGCATTAGAGCAAATTAGACACCAGATTTCCCTCATGCATTGCAGAGAAGAAGGACCATAATGTAAAGGTCAGATCAAGGTGGGAGACAAATGTTTCATAAATCCCTCCAGTTAGCAGTAGGGGTTTTCTTACAGTTCCACCTACTAATCTCCACCTTGTAATCACCACTTCATCTAATGCCTGCATGAGGTCCTTTTTATGAAAAATCACAAATCTCTTGCCAAAAAAGCTATTGCAATACACCAGAGTATTATTAAAGTGGGTGTCTCTGAGGTTTGGCTCAGACAAGAGGTCCTATATGAAACACACGTGAAGACTGAACTCATCATATAACAGACCCTGTAGTCAGACTGGAAACAATACAACCATCGCTCTACGTGGCAAGGAAGGTACAATGTAAGTTCTGAGCATTTCAGTCTATAGGTCAGGGTGTGAGGACCCATCACTCCCACCACTGCCTCAGCAGGGCTGAGAAGTGAGAAGGACACCTCCCTCAATCTGTTGGCAATACTTTCCCTAATGCAACCCAGGATAGCATTGGCCTCTTTGCCACAAGGACACATAGCTGTCTGATAGTCAGGTAGTTGTTCATCAGATCCCTCAGGCTGTACTCTGCAGAGCTGCTCTCTTGCCAGTCAACTCCTAGCCTGTGCTGGTGCATGAGGTTATTCTGCCCAAAAGCAGGATTTTGTAATTCCCTTTATTAAACTTCATGAGTTTCTTCTGTGCTCATTTCTTCAAACTCTTAGATCACTCTGAATGACAACAAAGTCATCTACTTCATCAATCACTCTTCTCAGTTTGAAATCATCAATAAACTTGCTGAAGTGCACCCATATCATTAATAAAGATGTTAAATAGTAGCCCCAGTATTAACTCCTGGGATCTACCACCAGTGGCTTGCTTCCATCCACAGGAACAGGCGGAGTTTGCTGTACATGTTAAACACTGATAATCTCAGGCTGTCTCTACAGCCAGACACATGCAGGAAATGTATTAAGAAAAACAAACAAAACAAACTTCTGAAGTATCTGAATGTGCCATCTAGACCTCAAGAATGTATCCTGAAGTTGCATCCTGTAGTTGGTCTATAAACCAGACCTCGGGTGAATGGAAGATTAGGAAAAAGCTAATCATCAGGATGTTATGACGGTGCAGCATGGACATAAAGCAAAAAAACAAAAGTAGATGTGAAGCCCAAATTTTGCTTTAACAAATGTGACCATTCCTTATGCTGGCATGTTCATGCAGGAGAGAAAACAGCTTCTGAATCATCACCAAGCTTCTAGAGTTTTTGGCAGACCCTCAGTCATCTTCAGGCATCTTTCTGTCTGAAAGCCCGTAGCCACCTCAAATGTTGCTCCTCGGAGACACTTGTCTGGCTGTTGGCGAGCACATCTCTGCATCGATATTGAGAAGAATTCCTTCCATACAAGGCAATGCACTCTCGTCTGATCCTATTTCCTATCATGCATCCATTCAATCATATCCTGCTTTGAACTTTTGCCCTCTTTAACTCTCTATGCAGGATTACAAACCATAGACATAAAAATACATAGATATACTTACATTTATCTACTGCAGCCAGAGCTGCCTCAGGGATTTTGATCTAATGGCTCCTGCTCTGTGGATAAAGTTGTTTATAAATATGGATGTAACTGGGCATACCAGTGGGAAGCAACTACACATTATCCCCAGGTGTCTCGCCAGGAGATCCAATTCATTTAGTAAAGCATCCTTCTAAATGCATACACACACACACAACTGCTGTTTAGATGGGCACAAAACACAGATCTTTATCACTGATATGAGCAGAAAAGTTAGAATGGTGTAACAGTCATAGATTCTCATCCATTTCATTTGTGCTGCTACATTCCTCCCATAGGAATATAAATAAACACAGAGAGAGAACTGTTTACTCCCCCCAGATTATTTCCTGTGGAATGAGAGAACTCAGCCTTTGAAGAAGGCTGCCTGGACTGACTTCCTTCCGCCACATGCTGTAGGATCTGGGATAGTGGGACACCTTGGGATTTCAGCCAGGTGAGCCACTGAGTCTAGCAAACAGAAACTACAGGACAGTGCAAGAGCAGTGCTTCTCACATAGATGTCTTTTTCTTTCAGAGACTGCAGTCAGCGTATTCTGCTAATGCCATAATGTCACAGCATTCCTCTAGGCTGTGTGTCAGGAAAAGAATTGCTTCTTTGCTCTGAATCCATGAGACAGTGGGCAGAATTCATGTTGGCTGCTACCGAGGGGGGTCTTGTCAGGTTGCAGGCAGCAGGAACAGCTACTGCTGCAGAACGCACACCTTAGCCTAAAACTCTTTACAGACTATTGTAGGACACTTTGCTGGTGCGCTAAAGAACTTTGAGTTTCCTGTCAGTTCCTCATTATGCATTCTGCTGAGTAGTTTAAAAGAGATTAAAAAAAAAATCAACAACTATAAAAACTGTTTCTTCAAAGATAACCGGTGGATAAGAAATCAGCTAGTGACATAACCTTTCAAATGATCTAAATAACTGATCAAGACCAGAGAGGAGTAACCTTTAAAAATCATTAGATTTTGCAAGCAGATGTACAAATAATTAACTTTAAATTATGTAGCCAAGGAATAATGTAGATTGTAGATTTCAAAGTCAGAACAATTACAATTACAGAGGCAAGAAAATGTTGCTTAGAGAAGGCAGGCATCTTCTATTGATTTTCAGGTAAGCCTGTCAGAGCCAGGCCAGCACACACTACTCCTTGTAACAGTAGGAAACTGAAAACCACCAGGACTGGTATTCTGCTTTTTTCACTACATTCTGGAAATGCTCCTCCTCTGAGCTTCTGAATCACTGGCTTTATTGCTATTTATATATTGCAGGTCCCAAGATGATGGAAGGCAGTTTGCAGGCACTGGAAGTCAAGTCCCAATCATCTTAGCGTTTTATTTGCATTTATAAAGGGCAGTGTTAAAATGCTCCTAGAGACAAAGAGGAAAATTGATGAGAAGTCATTTTATTTTCCTTCGCAAAGGGCAGTAGGCACACACAGACACAAGGGAAGGGAGGCAAACTAAAAAGATTTCTCAAATAAAATGAGAGTGCCGACACTCACGTGTGAGGGAAAGGGGGAGGGAAGAATCACGTCTTTTAAGCAAAACACTGGTACATGGACAAACCACTGCTGAAGAAAACATTTCTGTCCAGTAGGGGAATACATAAGGAAGACAGTTAAAGATGATGAGGAGAAAAAGGGCATGAAAAAGGGCTGGCTAGAGACGTTTAATGAAGATAAAACCTATAGAATCATGGAGATGACTAATGAGCAGCAGTAGGGGAAACTAGAGCCCAAAATGACCTTTACCAACAGAGAAGCAAACTGCAAAGTATTTTTCTTAGTTTTGCTTACAGGCTGACACCATGGAAATGTTTCCATTCTTGGTTCAGATGGGAAGATCTCTACCCACCTAATGTAAAAATTTACTAACTCCACTGTCTCACCTGGCTTGCAGAGTAAGAAGGATGAAGACTCCACATGAGATTTCAGATTCTTCTATACTACTAAAAAGCAATTAAATACTTTCCATAAACGAAAAGAAAGGCAGAGGAATTCCTCACTTACCTCCTGTTAGTTGCCCTGATACCTAAATTGTTTTTTAGGCTGTGTGCCCAAAATCATTATGTGGGGCTATAGGGAGGTAATCTTCGCCTGTGAGTGCAAATTAGTGTTAGTATAAAGAGAAAAATCCCTTAAAGATTTACTGTACCCCAAGGACTTGGTCAGCTATGGCAATTTGTTCCATTATTACTAGTTTCTGTATCATCACTATGTGCTGATAGATGTGCCTTGAAGATTAAAATCTGCTGTTACATCAGTGTAAAGCCAACAGAAGGCAGATACAAAGATTTAGTCTTAGTATCTTGTCTTCATATCTAAAATGCTTCTGCATTTAAAACATTTCTTTCAGTATAGCAATATCTATTTTGGGTTTGTATTTACGTGGAGAGGTTAACTTGCTCTCAAATTTCAGAAAAGTCCTTAAAAAAAACCATGTGGCTACATGCAAGCTTTTCAGTTAACTTAAAACCTGAGTTCAATTCCTGAAACCTTGATAGATAGGCCAGGAGTTCGATGCAAAGCCCTGGCTTTCCAAAGCATCCCATGTGAATGGTATCAGGCCTGAGTTAGGGCCTAGTCTCTCCTGAAGGTCAGCTATGAAAACAAAATCTTAATGCACAAACTGCTGTACCTGTCCTTCTGCTTATCTTGTCCAACACTGTGTGTGGTACAGACACAGACTCCCAGAAGCTTTCTAGTGCTGGTTCAGTTTGTCTCCAGTCTTTCTCCCCATAAGCGGGCAGGGATGGCGAGCTGCAATTCTCGTAAACTCTTGACACTCTCTGCACCCAAGGCAAGCACAGGCAGAGAAGAATCACTGCCAAATGGTTATATCTTATAGCATCTTAGCCCACAGTCTATAATATTGCTGTGAATGTTATGTTTATTTTTTAAAAAAGAAGAGTTTTTTTTAATCTGCATTGCTTTTAAAAGATCATTAAGAAGGCTTGTCTGTATTTACCATGAATATTAGAGGGAGGGGAAATGAGGGTGCTTATTACCTGCTACCTGGAGATATTCAGTGTACAAAAAGATAGAAATTTCAGGTGAAAATTTTTAAGGTTTGATTCCCTGCCAAGCAGAGCTTGAGTTTATTTTCTCAAAGTGCAGCCCAAGCTGACTACCCAATTGCTAGAGTATAAGCTGGAAATGGACGCAGGGCCTTTAGGATGAGACCAAACAGGCTGGTGGGGAGGTAGTCCTCTTTGAAAGGTGTGTAAAAAAAGCAGCCAGAACCTATGCAAAGAGCTGTTTCCCAGGAAATTGTCGAGGTCACATGTGAAAGTTATACCTCAGTTCAGTAAGCAAGAGGCTACTTTCAAAAATAAACCAAGGGGAGGACCATAGGCACATCTGCTTGATTGTGGTTCTTCTTAGACTGCTGATTTCATGTTTGCATTTCATCAGCATTTCTGAAGATGGAAAAACAACAGTAATAAATTAATGCTGCCATGCTTATTTTCTGATGCTGTGATGTTGCATGAATGTTCTCTGCTTGACTAATATTTCAGGTAAAACCTAAGCTGTAATTCCAAAGTACCATGGAATTAACTAATTTGTAAGAAATTTTATGTGTTGCTATCTATTGACATTCACTCTCCTGAGTCCTTCTACATAACGCATTCTTTTTGTTCACTTATTGTGTAAACAGCTCACCAGAATGTGCTCAGATCTATTTTTAGATAGACTCTCTAAGACTGTGATAATGAAAAAAGATAGTCAGCTGGTTTACTAGTATAATGTTAGTTATTACTTGCAAATAACAAAAACATCATTTAGACTGTAGATTTACCACACTTGTATCTCTTTCCAGAAGGAAAACATACATTTATATTTTTTTGCCTCTCAGGATCCTTGTTAAACAAAGAAATACAGTTTCAAGCTGAACTCCTTAGTCTTATATAAGTAACTTCTGAGAATTAGAACTGAGGTATCAGATTGAAATACCATTAAACACGTTTAGCCTGCTATGAAGATAAAGTGCAACTCAGGAAGAAATGATTGATGACAAGAATAGCTTTTCCTCAAAAGGTTGTTCTGCAATACAGAAGCACAGCTGAAGTAAACATAATAGCAAATACAGGAGCATTCAACTCAGGAAAGAGAGAAAGGAACAACTTAGTGCCAACACTGGATAATCAGGTGATGCTCACTAGCAACTCTGAAATTTCTATAGAAGATCTTCTCAAAATAACCATAATCTAAAAATAACAAAATAATTGCTAGGAAGATAAAAATAGGTATATAGTAAGCTCCCTGACTCTCACTGAGCAATACTCACAGTGAAATTCATCCCTGTAAAACTGATATTACTGATTCTGTAATTATTTATAGTTCTGTAGCACATAGAATTCTGACTAGGTCCTTATTTTAGCAAGTATTAGATGTTTGTATTAAAAAAATGTTTATTGAAGAATACAAAATTTGGAGACAACTTGAATGTCAAAGTTTTGTTTTTCCACGGAAAGAACATCCAAAATGGTAATACTTCTGTCTTGATCAAGATAGCTGGAAAAATGGATAAAATGGATAAAATCTATTGCCCAATACACTTTATGTCACCGGTTCTTGTTCAGACTGAAAGTACTTACCTGAAATCAAGTAATTCTGTGTTGGCTGAACATTTCATCTGCAAGAAATCCAAGCATTATGTTAGTAGAAATGGTCTCAAAAATCAAACCAAAACAACAACAACAAAATGATTATGCTCTGTGGAAGAGGCTGAGAAAAACAATTTAAAACATATTTTTGACCTTCACTTTCAGCCTTCTTTGCAGTTCTTATATTTATCCACCTTTCCTTGTTCCATTCCTAATTGCAATAAATGGCTCAAAAATTAGTGCAGATTAGTATCTGATAAGGTTGTACTATACACATGACTGCCAATAAAGAAGGCTAGACTTTGAGGAAAAGGGTACATCAGTGTAACATATATGTTTTATTTATATTTCTAAGAAAGGTAAGAAACAAATGTTGCTTGAACTTGCCTGCAGAGCCTTTACACTGATGGCACAGGAGACTCCTGTGTAATTTCAAGACTTCACAGTCTCAGTCCTTTTATCTTCATGGACTGTGTCCTAGTGAGCTGAACATCATGGTGATTTTTGCCATTTCTTATATTTGTAGATGAGCCCTTTCTTCAATCAAAGATGATAAAGTGAAATGAAATTATGAAAGGCAGAAAACATAAAGCCCAAAGTGTGACCTAGGAAT
The DNA here is from genome assembly GCA_002909625.1 of Bambusicola thoracicus. Taxonomy (NCBI): domain Eukaryota; kingdom Metazoa; phylum Chordata; class Aves; order Galliformes; family Phasianidae; genus Bambusicola; species Bambusicola thoracicus. Next base: position 31,966 of record PPHD01000883.1, read on the forward strand.
CTTAATTTTCCTCAATCATTGCTGTAACGGAATGCAAGTCTGCAGCAGCAGGGGTGAAATTATAGTACAAATTACCATGCTATGCCAGATAAATTATTCTCTGCAGCATGGTTATTAAGTGATAGATAAATAACTAACACTGTAGGACTGATTGACAAAATATATGTGACCTGGAGCTAAGCAGGGCACCATGGAAATAACATTGCAGAGCCACTGATATTGTAACACTGAAATGAGATTTACCAAAGCAGAAAACTCTCAAAATAGTACACAACTGGACTAGGTACAAGTTAAGCAGGTATTAAAAACTCTTCAGCTGAGAACATGAAACCATAGAATAGAATCACAAAATCACCAAGGTTGGAGAAGACCTCTAAGATCATCCAGCCTTACAATCCACCTTTCACCAATATTTCCCATGTTTCTTGAGCACCTCCATGGGTAGTGACTCTACCACATCCCTGGGCAGCCTGTTTCAGTGCCTGACAGCTCTCTTGGAGAAGTATTTCCATCCAACTTGAATCTCTCCTGACACAGTTTGAGGCCATTCCCTCTAGTTACTAGTTACACAGGGGAAGAGGCTGGCCCCCACCTCACCACAGCCTCCCTTCAGGCAGCTGTAGAGAGTGATAAGGTCTCCCCTGAACCTCCTCTTCTCCAGACTAAACAATTCCAGTTCCCACAGCTGCTTCTCATAAGACTTGTGCTCCAGACCCCCCACCAGCTTCGTTGCCCTTCTCTGAACATGCTCCAAGGCCTCAATGTCTTTCTTGTAGTGAGGAGCTCAAAACTGAACACAGAACTTGAGGTGCAGCCTCACTAGGGCTGAGTATAGGGGGAAGATCACTTCCTCACTCCTGTTGGTAACACTATTTCTGATCCAAGCCAGGATGCCAATAGACTGCTGGCTCATGTTCAGCTGACCGCCGACCAATATCCCCAGGTCTGTTTTCTCTACACCATCTTCCAGCCACTCTGTCCCAAGCCTGTAGCATTGCCTGGGGTTTTGTGGCCAAAGTGCAAGACCCAGTACTTGATCTTGTTGAACTTCATCCCATTGGCCTCAGTCCAGTGATCCAGACTGTCCAGATCCCTCTGAAAGGCCTTCTGACCCCCAGGCAGATCAACATTTTCTGTCAGCTTCATGGCATCTGCAAACTTACTGAGGGTGCACTCAATACCCCTCACACAGGTCATCAATAAAGATGTCTGGGGAACACCACTTGTGACTGGTCGCCAGCTGGATTAAACTCCATTCTTCATAACATGTCCCAAATGAACATTTCTTACATGCAGAATTAAGTACTGGTACATATTTGCTGTCACTGGAGGTGACTGCAAAACTAAGCTTTAGACTCTTGCTAAAAGGGAGTGACTGAGAGAGAACTTTTCCCTTCAAATAGACATCAATAGATGGTTACCTACTTTAAAACAGCTTCAAAGGGAATATAGGAAGCATGCTCTAAGGTCATTTGGTGACACGGTGTCCTAGATGTTTAGAAGCAGAGCTAATAGAGATGGTTCAGACCATTGTCAGAATGAGCCCAAGAAATCACAAACTACATGGATTCTCTAGAGAATTTTCTCCATTATTTCAACAACTGGGACCTGCTACAGTTGGAACATTTCAGTATAAAACAACAACTTGTTTCTTATTATTTGTGATTTCTCAGATTCACTCAGTGTTTTCTGCCAGAATTTGTGACGTGTTTATGCAGTGAATTATGCTCACCTTGGAAGAAGATGGATCTTCTCAGATCATGCCTTGGAAAGAAAATTCCTAAACAAATGAACAAAGGACCCCAGTCTCAGGATTTTAGAGAAACAAAGGAAGCGGGGACAACATGGAGGATAAGAATATCAGCTTTTTAGAAACTGGATATACACTTGATATTGGGCAAAGAAAACTGATTGAGGAAGAGTCAACATCCATCATGTTCCAAAGGGAAAGTCATGACGGAGCACAGTCATGGAAGTGTATTACATAAGAAAAAAAGTCATGAAATAAAGTGGTGAAAAGCAAGAATTTTCTTAACCAAACTTTTAATATTTTTTCTCTTTGGCTAGAATTTTTTTTTATTTTATTTTCTGAAACCTCTGTGTTGGATCCTTCAATTATCGCATGCTGCAGAATAGGAAAGTGTTATCTGAGTTGCTGCAAAGCTGGAATATGGGAAAATACAGAGAGAGAATCAACACAGATTTCAGACCAAGGGGATCTGAACAGAGGTCTCCGGCCTCATAAATTCATGCTACACATAGGATCTGACACCCAGATACATGTTCCATATAGCATTCTGAAGAAAAGTGTCTAGTGCATAGCTACAATAGGTGAGGAAATGAGCCATTATTTTGATACTGCTCTTTATTTCAGTGTAACACCTACTCTGAAGATCTCAAAACATTTCAGAAAACAACACTAGCATCATGCTTAGAATGACACAGAAATATCTTTTGTCTCTTTGTGTGTCACTACTCGCTGTACAATAGATAGAGGGGAGCTTGAACAAGGCTGAGTAATAATTGCTAAAGTCTTGTGGATATTTAAATTTAAGTCTGTCAAATTAAGTATACACGTAATTTAAGATAGGAGTCCACCAGAAATAAGATGCTGCCACTGTAGAGTCTTGCTATTTCAGTAGAGAAGGATCTTGTTTGATGCTCCACTCACAGTCACAGTCTCTACCTTTTACAAACACAGAAAGAAAATAGAGAGATGGCAAAAGAAAAATACAGCCAACTAAAGAGACCAACTCATGAAATATTGTGAGTGCTCTTGATATAGACAGGTAATCAGAGTAATCAGTAAGGATCAGACCAGATTCAGATAACATTAGTAGGAAGTTGGCCTGTGGGTAGAGGCAGCCTCTAAAAGGAAGCAGCATAGCTAACTTACTGTCTCCTTAACACAGAACAAAATGCTGGCAGGTGACAGTAAATACAAAGAGATTGAAGAAGATTACTCTCTAGAGAAAGGCCCTTGTCAGAACTTTTAGAACACAGGAAAAAGAAAGGCAGATTTTTGTTTTCTTGTTTTCAAGTCAATTTTGAAACTGAGTGTAGCTCTGTTGGGAAGAAAATTGTTCCCTGGGGGAAGTTGTAGAGTTCAAACAGAATGAAGAACAGGGGGGAATCGATATTTTTTTCTCTAGAGAACTGCTTCAGTAGTTGGTGCTCCTTAAAATCAAGGCAGAAATTAACAAAACAAAAATTAAAACAATAAAGAACCCTCTTAATTCTTAAATATTGCAAAAATAAAACTCAGAAAACAAGGCCCAGTCATTTGAACATGAGAGTGTTTTGGACTGAATCTGCTACCTAAAATTTCATGACAAATCTGGGGAAGACATTGGAATAGGAGATCCTTGAGGGAATACCCCCTTTTTTCCTTGCATCTTGCCTCATCATCTATCAGTTTGCTTATTTGGACTCTGAATATTTCCCGTGCCGATAGAAAAAATACTGCAAACTCATGTGATCAGCTGGTATCCTGATATATGCTTGTTCTATCTAGTGTAGCTGATGATTTGAGGCTGGACAGCATTTTCTGACCTTGAGAATGGAAGATGCTTTTATTCCAACCAGTGAGACTATGATTGAAAAAATGCAGCCAGATATTAAAACCCAACCATTTAATACTTTCTCTTCAGACATACTTCAGTGGCTGCATTTTCCTGCATAAGCCTAGGTAGTATTCTCCTGTTCACTGCAGAACACCATGAAGAATAGAGCTTATAGCTTTGCCCTTAACTGGTAGTGGCATGTTGAGAAACGGTGATGGTTCTGAAGTCTTGCATGCATAAGAAGATCATTGCTGTCTTTAATGTTCTGGTCTCCTGAAATGGCAGGCATTCACCTTTGATTCTCCTCCCCCCCAAATAAAATCTTCTCAAGAAAATAAATCTGTTGGGAGCGGGTGGTTTTAAGCAAAGCAAATTATGTTTTCTGCTTCACCGGGCTGTCTGCTGCCCTGCAGTATGAAAGAAATCCGAGATCATGCATGCCAATGCCAGTGAGCTTTCACCAACAGGGATATTTCTGAGGGAAAGCAAGTTGCCAGTAGTACCAAGATGAAAGCTTAGTTAGTTCACTTGAATTTAATGAGATATACTGCACCCTTAACCACTGCCATTTTGGTTTAGCTGCTGTCCCAGGCAGATAGTTCTAAAATCTCACTGAAACAGTTTCTGCCATGACGATGATTCATAGTTCCTTTTTTTGACACCAAAGGAAGAAATGAAACTGGAATAAGAAAATGGTATTGCTCCTCGAGCTCCCCTCAATTTGTTTTACAACAAATCTTCTGTGTAGACAATTCACCAGATCAATTTCTACAGCCACTCATTGAAAGGAACTGCAAGCAGAATGCCAGAGTTGCTCTAACAGAAATGCTCCTTCTGAAATCGCTACTGAACTGTATCCATCCTCTGTGATTTATACATCCTTCATGTTACACAGGCTTTGTCTGAGCTGCCATATAGACTCAGCACAGCCACAGTATCCCATTCGTACATCATAGGACAGCACCCATACCAAGTGGAAATTGTACACTGCAGCTGAGACTCCTGGGAAAGTACTGATCCCCTTTTCCCTCCCATGCAGCATCAACTCTTGGTTACAGAAGTGATGAGGAGAAGAGCTGCATGACAGGCCTTCTGGTACTATTCCTACAGATATGTTCCCTGCAGGTTTGACCTTGGAAAGACCCAGACGCGTAGCTGTGGCCATCCCATTGCTGGTGACATGAGACAATAATAATAATGGCAGGAGGGAAGGGCAAGACAAAATTTGAAATGGCCATTCTACTATGGGGCAGAGAATTACTCTGTTTCTACTTTTTTCAATAGATTTTTCCAAAGTTTATGGTGGATTTTGACTCAAACCAGTCACATGCCCAAAAGTCTGCAGGAAGTCAGTAGCTGTGGAAAAAAACTGAACCCACAACAGCCTTCTGTTCTCCAAAACACATGATATCTGGATTCTTCCACCTGAACATCTCAAAACAATTTATAAATGTTGCTTCCCACAGCCTATGCACAGATTCTGTAGTAATGTGATCTACCCAAGCACAAATTTCCCGTGCAACTACTTCAGCTCTTCTACTTGCTTGTCAGAGAAGTTCTCTGTGCTGGTGGTTGCTGATGCATGAAACAGAATTTCATCATGCTTACTTGATTCTCACAAAAGGGTGGAGGCTAGGCAATCTTTCCTTTCCTTCCAGTTGCCTCTGGAGAAGAATCTAACCATGGCAGAAATTAGTAGGTTCTCATTCAAAGCTCAGTTTTCTTTGTGCTCATCTCCACTCCCAAGATTCTACCCATCATCAGTCCAATTTCCCCCTAAATATCATACATTTTTGATTTAAGCCATTTTTTTCTATATATATAACAAACCTGTACAGCATCTAAACTACTTGCTTGAATGTATATTTGAGATTTGCTCTAGGCCAATGTCCTAAAGAGACGATGAATTTATTGTTTGCTTGTACTATTCAATACTTCATGAAACATCTCCCTCAATCAGAAGCATAGATGGAGCCACAGATATTTCTATTAACTCACCCCTTTTGGTGTCTTTTGCAATTGCAGTCTGGTTCAAGACTAATCCTCACACCAGATGCTAAGGGTAGATCCTGTGGCCAAACGCACAGAGACTTGGAAGGCTGGAGACAAACCAATGTCCAGGCATCAACCTGGAAATAGGTCATCTTCATCCCCTGGGGAAACAGGCACATCCTGTGCAATCCAATTGAATGCCTCACAACTCCAGGGCTTGACATCTGTGTTCAGGCTTCTTTCCCAAATTCTGTTTGCTTTAGAAGGTGTACTGTTGGGGAGGAGGGAGAGAAGCCATAAGAAACAAATGACTAACTGCAAGAGGCAGCAATTGGACTCAGCATGTTCTGCTAATACGCACCTGATAAAAAGCATTTTTTTCTCCTCACTGCAAGCAACCAGTTTTATTAACATTGAATGATAATTTGGAATGACTGTGGGGGGAAAAATGTTTAAAATAATAAAAAGAAACCCTGCAGGTGAGCAAGATTGATTTTAATAAAAGCAACAGAAGAAATATATCTCTGGGACATTTTCTGCCCCCTCCTCTTTGCAGGGTGAGATGTGCTGAGTCTGGCATTGTCAGTCTTACCAGCAGGAGGCCAGTGACAAGTTGAACAGTGTGGCTGACAGGACAGCAGTCAAATCTCACAGAGAAGTAGTGCAGTGTAGAATAGCCAATACTACAGATTATGTGGGGGAGAAGGGATGCATCATGGTTATTCAGATATCATTAAACACAGCAAAAATAAGCCCCAAAACAGCAACAACCCACAAACAAATCAGAATGACAACTCCAAATAAATAAATAAATGAATAAATAACAATAATAAAAAAGGACAAGAACCAAACTCCATCATATTCAAATCAAACTGAATTACAAACAAAACTATCACTAGCAATAGGCATGTATTACATCTAACACTCTAACACTACTTGAAGGGAGTAAGTAGATTTGCAAAGGGCTCATATTCTTGTAAAAATGAAAGACTTAGTGTCTTAAGATTAGACTTGGGCTGAAAGTGTTGGGTGCAGTCCAAAGTAATGTCTTCTTGGCACTGCGTTCTGCAGTGGCCACAGATATCCTGCTCAGTGTCTAATTGTCCAAGTCTTGTCAGGTAACAGCAATGTCACTCCCACAATAATTACTCACTCAAGTAACAGCTACATGGATGTGTAGCACATTAGGCTTTCACAGTATGTGACATTTCTGCTGGTATGGTGAAAAATCAGCATTTGTGCTTATAAATGTGAAGTTGTTTCTCTGCAACATGTTGTGTTAAGCTTTTTTTTCTTCCACTCTCCTTCAGAAGCCATCTCCTCATGCCACTCACACTTCAGGATGGCAGGATGGCTGGCAGTGAGCAGCCTGCTGAGCTATGAAGTCCTATTATTCAGAGAAATTCTTGCTGGAGTTTTTATCAGTGTTCTGCAGCAGCTCATTTTATCTGGCACACTACTTGTCGGGAAAAGAGAGCTTGAAGGCTTTCTCAACTGCGTCTTAGAGCTTTTGCCTACCCTCTTAGGTTTTAATGATCTTTTGGACTGTCGAACACACTGCACCAACTAGGTGCTTTATCACAATCCCTATCATATAAGAACAAACCTGGGAAGCTTCAGTTCTCAAAAGAGAGTAAGCAGGAAAAGGATTCTTTGATTACGCTTCCTGTGAACATCCTATTTTTGACAAATAAACACGAAGTGTCAGCATAGATTCCCATTCCAGAAGGCAGCTACATTTTGTCTATTCCATCTGTTAGGCTGGCCATTGGGATAATGGGACCCCAAGGCAGAGCTGGGTAAAAAGTGTTCGATGTCAATTTACACACTGCAAAAAGAAAGAAAAACAGGAGAGAGTGACAGACAGAGACCGAGAAGAAGCAACAACAGATTTGGGACAGAAGATGGACATACATAAGTCCTATTTGCAAATGTTGATCACATTTGGTGATTAGTCTCAGCCAAGAAAAATGAAGCAGGGTTTTTTTTGGTAACATTTCAAAACAAATTTGAATTTATGTTCTCAAATATGATTTTTCTCTGGAAATAAAATAGAGCTAAATAAAAAGGCAGTGAGAAAGGTCTAGACTCAAATAACAAATGGGAACACTTGGTGTCAAGACGAATGCAGTGTTCCAGTTCAACATCTCCCTCCTCACACCCCCATTACTTTAAATGTCATAAATATAATGTTCTGTTTTATTTTAAAACACATTTCTCCTGTTGTATTGTACAAATAAATAAATAATAAACAGAGCTGTTATTCACTAAATACTGCTTAAGGGAGCTACAGCTGGCAGAATTGTTTCAAATGTATACCAAAGATCATGGCTTAGTGCACTAATGCAGGGGTGAACTTAACCAGGGAAGAGAGTTGATGAAAAGTGAAAGGGGAAGAGGGGAGAAAGATCACCCTTCCTGGTCTGGCCTTGCATGGGTGGCTGCCCAAGCCACATAATCCACTGACCTGTGGCAGAGCATGTTCACAGAGACAACATTGTGAGCTCCCACGTGCCTCACATGTAAGATGCCAGTATTGTGGGCTGGGTGGTGAGAGCAGTTTCAACACCACTACTTTATAGTTTTCCCTCTCAGCAGTAACTTTGAATTCATCAGAACAGGCTGTTCTACATATATGGCTGACACAGCAATTTATTGTATCCCACATATTATATTCAAGCACATGCCCCTTTGTGAAATGCTGTTTTACTCGTTCAGCATTCATGCGTGGATGATTTCTTGTGCCTAAAGTATTTAATCTAATGGGCACTTTTAGTATACACAACTACAGGCACTAAGATTAAGGATTTAAAATACTAGACCAATATATTATATAAATGAAAATCTCTTTGGCACCCACAGATATAATATAGTATTTGGGCTTTCTGACCTTGAGTACAATTTTCATACACTCATAAAAAATTGATAGCGCTTCTCATTACCCATTCCCCTCTCCTCAGCCCTCCCGTTCTCCTTTCCCACATCACAGCTGCCACCTCCAATTCCTCCATCCTGCATATCAGTCTTATGGTCACCTCCAGAGGTCTCTAGGGGCAACTCTTCCAGGCTCTGCAAGGAGGCTGCTGAGCTCTGTAATCCTCAGGAGTGTATCAAGGAGCACATGATTTCACTCTCAGTCAAGAAATCACCATGCACTTATTCCCAAGCATGAGATGCAAAGAAAGCTTTCCACATGTCTTTAAGTCGTGTGCAGCACAGCACTAGGTTTCCCAGAAACATGCTTTTCTGAGACACAGTCAAGCAACAGCTCAGGTTCTAGTCATTCATCTGTAGAAGCATCGGCACAACAGTTAATTTCTAGTATTTGGGGGCTTTTATTATTCCTACTTTAAAAAAAGGCTTATCCATTCTATGATTGAATTAATAAGAGAAAAATCTTTAATGGCGAATAATGTGTATCTAATTATTAATGTACAATAGAACTTAGCTTTTATATTGCAATTTATATTGCAATTACCTTCTTTGTGATATAAAGCAGAACAATACAGAGGAAGAGCTTCTTTATTAATGCCTAATAGCATGGTAATTTAAAATATTCTAGTTTCTTTAATAAGGTGCTGTATGAAATGTTACCTAATTTGACAAGATTAATTATACAATTAATTTGAGACTGCTCTCAATTAAATTAGTAAAAAATCTTAGGAATACAGGAACCTAACATGAAGTGAGATACTTATTAAACAGGATATTAATTAGACAGAGATGAAATAATGCATGCTTTGTTAATATAAAGGGCATTGAGGAGTTAGTAAAGATGTATTATTTCATTACTTTAATAAAATAAAGGTAGTCCAGGCACAAAACAATCTCAGAGAATCCTTCAGAACGTTGTGTAATAGAATTCAGCAATAATTTTGCTACAAGGACTGAAGGGCCTGATTCTTACTTCAGGCCACGTTTCTTTCAAGTCTTTTGACTCAGTAGTACTGCCCCAGTGTTACTGAAGTGAAATTTCGCATGCAATCTCCATGGAATAGTGGGAATGGGAAATGGAGTTCAGTCCTGGAGTAGAAAATATTCTCCAGCTACATACGTGTAAAAAGATTAAAAAACAAGACACGGCATAGCATTGTAAATTCGTAAAGTGAGGTGGATTGAAGTTCAGGATGTTTATAGGGATCAAAGCAAATGTCAGTATAACAACACTAGACTGCAGAGGAGCAGACATTACTTAGTGACCTACGTGGAAGCATCCTATGAGATACAGTCCTGGAGAAAAGACAGATCCAGAGTTGGCTGGTTTTCAAGGACTACATTCTCCAGGATTGAGAATGATGCCAAGGAAAGGTGGTATGAAGGCAGCTTGGATGAACTAAACTTCAGTATAAAAAAGGAAATGTACATGAGGTGGAAAAGGGGGTCAGGCTACCCAAGAGGAACACTGAGGTAGTTCAAGTGTGCAAGGATGAGTTGAAGAACATCAAAACCCATTTAGTATTGGATAGGACATGAAGCGCAACAGGAAGAACTGCTATAGACTAAAAATAAAAAACAAAACAAAACAAACAAACAACAAAAAAAACAAAACAAAACACCAACAAGGCTAGGTAAAATGTGCAGTAGATGCTGAATGGGAATGAGTTGCTGATAGAGGCCACAGAGAAGGCCAAGACACGCTATGCCTTCTGAACTTCAATTTTTACTGGTAAGACTGACATACAGTGTCCCAGGTAGACCAGGAGGAAAGTCTCTAGCAAGAAAAGCTTGCTCTTTGTGAGTGAAGATCAGACTAGGTAACACTTAAACAAACATAACACAACACAAACAAAGCTCTACACAAATCTGTGGGATCTGAAGGGTTCCATCCACAGACACTGAGAGAGTATTCCATTGCAATTGGGCAGTCACCAATAATTGTCTTTGAAAGACTATGGTGTGGTGGTTTCTTTAAGGTTAGGGATGACAGTGTGTGTTATTTCAAAAGGTGGACCACTTTTCATCTCTTCATTCTGAGATGTCATGTACAGCACATCTCAGACTTGAGGGTTCACGAATTCTTCCAGAGTCAGAAATTCTTTTCTGATCATCCACCTCCATGGCAGAGATGTGTAAGCCTAGTTTATCATGTCATTTGTAAAGCAAAAGTCTCACACTAGCTGATGATTCTTCCCATTTCTCATACCGATTTTGAGACAAAGTTCTTTCTGTCATATGAGTAGTTGTGGTAAAATATTCTCCTCAAATGCATTTTTCTTTTTAATTCAGACAGTGATAAGTTCCCCTCAAAGACAGACTACTTCATTTTGTACTGTGAAAGCAAATCTTAACTTTGTCAGTATCTGTGAATTTTAAAAACAAATCTGCTCTGAGTCATGTTCATAGAAAGTTAGATTAAACAGATCCCTCAGTCTGTTCTGTTAATCACAACAAAGATCTTGTGAGACAGAGATCTGTTAAAGATTTCTTCCTTTTAGGGAAACTAACTTCACATGACTTGTTTGAGGTCAGAGAAGTCTATATCTTTACTTGAACTCAGTCCTTCTGAATGCTAGCCTTTCACCCATCACAAGAGAGTTGCTCCTCTGTTAACCACCAGATAACATTTCCATGGTGTTTAGATTTTAAGAAAAATGAAGTTTCTGGCAAAATAATTTTGCAACACTCCATAATATGAGTGATAATGGAAATTTTTAACCATCAGGAGTGGAATTGCACTCAGACAGCTTCAAACTTCCACAACATGCACATCAACATCCAAGTTAGTCACTCTGGGATCCCTTTGTAGCCAATGGAGAAAAGCAGTCTCAGCTAGATATGAATCGCCTGACTTGCTTTAGATACGTGTTTTAAGAGCTCACATTCTAGAACTGCCTATATCTGTGTAGAAAGAAATCCTAGCATGACTAGTTCTGATGAATTTCCTTCAAAGTATCTCAGATAAAATTTGTTAGCTCATTTCATGTGAGAAACAGAATACACAACATCACTGATATGATCAGTAAGAACAAAACCTCTAGTTGTAAGTGTCAAATATTTGGATGTTATCCAGAGTGAGCTTTAATCAGATATTCTTCAAATAAATTGTGAGGGCAACTCAAATCAAAACTTGCATTTGAAGAAAAGGGAAAATCTTTATTATTAGATGGCTTTCTTCTCTGTATTCCTACCTTCACTCTATTTCAGGCCCAGTCAGACAACACAAATTTAGGTCTTCAAATCCACCTAAAACTAATACTATTATAAGTACCTTGCATATATTTTTACCTATTATTGTCACAAACTGTCCTCTGCTATGAAAAGATAGTCATCATTGCTTTGAAGATATTTTCTAGAATTGCTGTTTATGTGCTGAATGGTTTAACTTTATGAATACGCTTAGGCTAAACTACACAATTAGACAAACATAAAACCCCAAATTAGGGGGTTTTGAATTTCTCAGGGTTCCAGGTTTACTTCGACATTCGCATTTGTAGCAATGTGAGCTTAAACTGCCTATTCTAAAGCATTGTTAATAAGTAGAAATATGCAAAGTTTTGTGATCTTAGGAGACATAACCAATCTCTTCTACTGTCCAAATGGAGTCCTTATGACACATAAGATTCATTCAGACTATTGTATTTCAGTATTAGAAACGATGAGATTTTATTTTTGAAAATGAGAGTTGTTCCAAAGAAGTTTTGTTGCTACATGATTTGCTGTTGTGGTTTGATGGATTGTCCATCACTACAGCTACAGCCTTTCTAATATGACACCTGAAAAATACAGAGGAGATATGGAGAAGGGAGCTATTTCTTTGCATGCCAGCTATTCCTATTCCTATTAGTGTCTGCTGAGCTCCCAGATATAAATGTCAGTTGAGCATGATACACTTAAGAAGTGTCTTCAAAACTGTAAAAGGTATTCTACAAAGTTCCACCTCTTTGATCTGACTGCGTGAAACCTTGAGTAAATGATTGAAGAGAGCATGGCTAGAGGCAAGCATTCAAACCAATTGTTCTTCTGTGTCAGAACAAGGGCAGAAGGGATGACACATTCAAAGGATCCATTTTTAAATGGAATAGTTCACATTTAAACAATAGAGGGTAAGAATCCAAGTTTTTCTAGCTTTATAAAGCAGTAATACCTATACAAGCCAATCCAACAGAAAACCACAAAAGCGTAAGCAAATAAATGATGCATTTATTACACTCCACAACTTCTCAGTGATTTGTGCTCTTTCATCACTTTGATCCTATTCTGTAGGCCAAAGACTTTGCATGAAAACGTTTTTATTGTATTTTGACTTGAAATGCCAAATCAGTGCCTGTCACAAATCTGATACATACCAATGAAAGCTGCAGGCCCTGCTTATTCCTCTCTTGTGTGAAAGCCTTAGCTAGACCTCTCTGTTCACTTGGCTGAAGATGTGGGGAGAAGCAGAATGCTGGTTTGTCTAGATCCACATCAGCAAAGAAACATGTTGATGTGACATATTTATTCCTACATTTCTACAAGTGATCCCTATCCCTAAATTTGCCCCAAACAACTGTGATTTCACAGAAACATGTGAAAGGAGCGAGACAGTGTCTCTGACTACAGAATTTAAGGAGGATAGCAGATGCCACAGTAGAACATATATTCTTACTCTGACATGTAGTTAATAAAGTGCAGGCCAAAGCATGTTGCTTTATAAATATCCTGGGCTACTTCATTTCAAAACAAATATTTCCATTGCAGGGAAAATTTCCACTTGGGAATGCGTTGCCAGGCAGCCCAGCACAACATGCCCCTCAATTTGAAGCATGTGCTGGTCTCCAAAGGCAGAAATCTGGGGCTATCTGTCAAGGTAGAATCATCCCATTTAAGAGATAAAGTCTTAAAGCTGTCTCATGGCTTTTACAGAGTTACATCCAAGCTAGGACTTTTCCTTTAATGAAGCTTGATGGTCAAGGTTACCAAGGCAGGTAGTCAATAGCACTGAACACTTTTATCAGCTCTTCTTGATATTTATAAATTATTCTCCATTATACAGTATGCTAATTTTTAGACTCCTACAAAGAGCTTAATCAATTGAGTGGATTTTATAATTTTCTAGTCTAAACATCATGGAGTCGTCATATAAAGAATCCAATAACACTAAATTCTTGTAGATAGTTAAACTGATGTTAAACCAATCAGAAATTTTATTTGAAATAATTAGGCTTCCCGTATTATTTAGTCAGCGCAGTGAGAACAACAGAAACAAAACACACCCAGGAGGTAAAGTGCAAACTAAGTAAGGACTGAGGCTCTGGAAATAGTGTATAGAAAAAATGAAACAAAATGTGTGATTAGCTTTCATCAGGGAGAGGACAGGAAAGGTCTAAATGGAAGATCTGTGCTGTATGTTCTCCTTTGGGTGACGTTTCTTGTTAAACTGGAACTGCACAGGCACATTCAGCCTGTGGCATGAGGAGGACTTCTGTGTATGAGACCGGTTTATCTACATCCATGTCAATGATCTTTCTCGTTTTTGTCTTGCAGTTTCAGAAATAGATCCAACAAAGGTACCTAAATTATGTCCAAAGGCAGACACTTGAATTCAGACCTCTGATCCTGAAAATTCCTTATTTCCACTCCTTTTTGCTGTGCTCCTCCCATAGCCTGCAAATGTCCTAATGAACCCTTTTGCCTGCTGTTGTTTAATCCATCAGGTGCCTTGGCACCACACAGTCATTTGCTCAATCCCTCCCTTCCTGACGAGAAGGGGAAGAATCAGGAAAAAAAACCAAAAGAGTAGAACTAGTGGGTTGAGATAAAACCATTTACTAAAATAAAAGGAAAAAGGTAACAGGTATGATTCTCTCTATATACATATATATGAATGCACATAACAAGTGATACACAAGCTATTGTTCACCACCTCCAACTGATGCCCAGCTAGCTCCCCTTCAAAACTCCTTTCATTTGATGTTATATGGTATGGGATATCCCTTTGGCCAGTTTAAGTCAGCTGTCCTAATTCTGTTCTCTCCCTGCTCCTTATGCCCTTTGCTGCAAATAGCCTTGGCTCTGTACAACACCACTTAGCAGCAACTATAAACACCAATGTGTTGCCAACATTATTTTTTCTCCTAGAACCAAAACATAGCCTCATCAGACACTCTGAAGTAAACAATTCCATCCCAACTGAAAATAAGATATTGCCTCAAAATATCTATCGCAAAACCAAACCAAACCAAAACAAAAAACTTTTATTTCAGCTGGCTGATACCTATCTGAGCATTTTGTTACAGATGTAGTAACCCCCACCTTTAAGTCATCTTTGCTTGGTACAACTGGCATAAAGCACCTGGGCGGATTCTCATTGGAACCATGCACGCAAGCAAGTGATGAGTGTCATTATGAACCACAGATGAGAGCATTTTTCACAACCCTGGCCTTCCTGTGAAACCCTGGCACCATGATAAAAGAAATATTGTGTTAAATTCCCTCCAGAGGATTTATTATCCTCCTGTCAAAAGCCAGATCAGTTTTATAAAAAGGAAAAGAAAAAAAGAAAGCAAACAAAAAACCCTCCACAGGTGGGGGAAAAAAAAAAAAAAAAAAGCATATTTGTTTAAATAGCAGCCAGTGATGTGTAATACTTCACCTTTCCCTTTTCACCTGCGTTACAAGTAGGAAACATTTTGGCATAAGTAGATAAGGCTTTAAAAAAAGAAACTCCCACACAGGAAAAGACTCATTCTGGGCTACCAGCACCAGCTTCCCCCTCTGGGAAAGCATGGCCTTTAATTTAAACTGAGGCTACATTTAGCTGCTGTATGTGTAATTTAAGATTGCTTTTGCTTTTAAGTGAGTTGCAACATGTTCTTTTAAATGGGTAATGGATCAGGCAATGGACACCTTCGCTGCTGAGATGTGGCTCTAAATAAAGCTGAAAGAACTGCCCTCTGGGGTCAGAACAGAGGTTTGTTTAACTTAGCAGCCTGTCTTCAGTACAAGTCAGAAACAGCCACCAGGTGAAAGAATCTAAAAGCCACAGCAGAAAGGACTGAGCGCTTCTCTCCTCTGCAGATTGTACCAGCAATCAGCATCTTAAATATCCTGCTGAAATTAACCAACAAAATCAACTCTGACACTTAGATTTTGTGTCTGGAAATCTTTTCCAAAGTTTTTCTCACCTACAATAATCATCAAGGAGCAGATTAACTCCTCCAGCCTCATCACTGACTTACAGAAGGGGAAGGTGAAAGAAAAATGGCACTAGTAGTCAAGAAAAGCTTTCCAGTACAGAAGTAGGTGCAAAGTGCTAAGAGAAGGCCAACTAAATCTAAATGTTGAATAATAAGACAAAATACTCACAATTCACAAGAAATACCTATAAAATATATTGCAAATACTTTGCTTACTGTTCATTATTTGATTCTCTGCATATTTTTAGTTTGGTAGCAACAAATCTTTTCCCAATTAATGCATTTGACCATCTTATTTCTTGCTACTTTGAATCCATGTGAGCATGTTTATACCTTTAGAGCTTTCATCTTAATTCTATTTGAAAATGGACTGAAGTTACTGAAGAACACTTTTTGAAGTATTGGCAAAACAGTAAACACAAATGGTTCCAGATTTGCTATGAAATTCCTGACTAAAGCTGTTTCAGTTTGCTTTCTCTACTATCAAAATGTAAACAGCACTGTAAGAATCAATCCTGCACACCCTTGTCACACTGCTGACTGAACAATCCCGGTTGGCCACAGTTTCTTAAGAGGAGTTTCTTCACTCTCTGTGCAGACACACATAATGCAGCCAGCCAAAGGCTCCCTATGCAGACACTACCGTACCATAGCATCATCATTATTTTTATTTACTTTCAGAACCCCAAGTTTAACACAACTGAACAAAGCAGACATGGTCCTGCCCTAAGGAATTTCTACACTGTCAGATCTACCAACTCCAGTGCCACAAAACAGCTTAAATCTCTATACCTCCCTTAAATTTCCTGTTTCTAATTTAGAAGTTGACAACTTCATGCAGAAATACCTCTGCCAATGTGAGACAATATTATGCTATAGCTGTCTGTTGCTGGCACAGGCTGGTTGAGTGTTTCTCATCCAATTCAGTGCAGAAGACAGCTGTAAATCTACCCCCTGGGAAGCTGGCCAGACATAGGTAGTGAAGGTAAGAGATAGGCCAATTTTATAGGCCTATCTTAGCTCACGTGGTTTCTACAGTGTGAAAAAAACAATTGCCATTCAACTGGAAGAAGACAGGAACTTTTTCTAAAACCAATGCACTGTAATTCTCAGCACAGGCTAGAGAAAATAAACTCTTCAGAAGTCAAGTTGATTTTTAGAAGAGAACTAGGGAGTATATTACAAATTAGAAGAAGCTAGCAAGCTGGAGCAGATATCTCCTCAATGTCAGCTAGAAGAGAAAACTGCTATATCCCCTCCATATGGTGGGTGTCCAAAGAAGCAGAGCTAGCCATGGGGACAAGACCCAAACTCCGTGAAGCCTCGTGTTCTCCCTCTCTGCCTTTGATATGCAGCACAGGAACTCAGAGATAATCTACTGCATTGCTCTGGGAAAACATACATTGGGAATGCCAGGAAAGGGAAGCATGACTCAAGGAATAAGGAAAATTTGGTACTCTTCCCTATAAATCTGCATCTTCCAAAAGGAAATTTACCTGCAGACAATGTGCAGGTAAGGGAACAGGCAGGCTGCAAAGCATACATCACAAAATCAATGTACTGCATTGTACATAAGCTTCATACTTAGCAGGTGAAAATGAGCACCTTCAAACTAAGTAAATAAAGAAATAAATTAAAGATATAAAGAATGATAGACCTTCTTTGGCTATATTTTGGCAACAGAAAATGTAAAGTAGCACCTGGTTTCAGTGTTTAGAAAGCAAACATCAAGCAGTGCGAAGTCTACATTTTTGTTAATAAAAGGCTGCTATACATTAGCTCAAGCTTCCTCTCCTACCACAAGTTTTATTTCTTAGGCACGCATTTAGTTGCCATGAATAAGATTTAGATAAGAGAGGAACACTTTATATGGAGTTAGTGAATATATAGGAGTGAGTGTGTCATAAGTTGTCAGTAAGACTTCATGAAAGTCTTGCAGATAGCCCTTGAGGATCAGGCTCCCCAGCTTTGCTATCCATATTTACAGGCTGTTGATGTTTTCCCAAGCTGTGGGATGTTATTTATGCATAGTTATGATGGATAGACACTGTGCTGCAATGAAGTTTTTGTTAACTCAGTAGGATGGGCAAAGCACAAAAGGTACACTCTTGATGATAGATTTTCCTCTCACTAGTCAAATTCATGATTGATATCAAACCAGGTGAAATATTATGGAGAATAATGACATTCCTACGAGGGATGATAGCATTGGAGAATTTTTTTCTGAATAATAAATATAAATTCCTGTGAAATCCTGTGGATATCAAGGAAAGATTTGTTTGTTTGTTTGTTTGCTTGTTTGTTTTTGTAAGCTGGATTAGTAGCACTGGAATGCTGGATACCAGCTCCTGCTTCCTGATGTAGAATGATGTGACTATCACTTTCTTATGATTATGGCAATCTAACCTGATGTGCATTGAGAAAGGAGACTCACTTCAAAAATTCAGAAAACTGGGCTTATTCTCTGGCACTGACTGAAAAAATGCCACTCCGGTACGATGGCACCTTCTCCTTTGTATAGGTACAGATGCTTGTTTAGTCTGATTTTAGCTTTCTTACAGTGGTTTGCATTACAAACAAATATGAACATACCTGTTCTGCTGAACATCTCCACACACCACTGGGAACTGGGGAGTCATTAATGTCCTCATTTCAGAAAAAGAGAAAAAATAGTGAATGCAGGAAAATGAATTACATAATCCTTAGCTCTTCATCCCATGTTTATGCTCATAGGCCATAACATTGTTCTGTTTTTACATAAAATGGCAATCTTTCTTTTTTTCTGGTTATTCATGATTTGGAGAATGCTGGTTTAGGCAGTCAATAGCAATTATACTTGGTGAAAAGAACATACAATACAAATTAGAGCAATATAGATTTTTCTCTCTGTTACTTTAATGTTTAGTTACCCTGTTAGGTTTAAACTGAGTACATAATGTTTAATAAATTGCTTTCACTAAAACCCATTAACTGACACTTAGAAATAGCATTTTAATCCAAAGGAGTGCAGCAAAACATTACTGCAATTAATAGGTGTGTTGGAGCACTGAAAAATCCACTCAAACAAAGTATATTCATGGTGGCAGGTTGTTTATATCTGATGCTTAAAAGCATCTTGAAAACTGATGGCAAGCTCCAATGAATGCAATGGTGTTACTCACATTTACATTCAATGGGGAGTTAGCCCTGTGATACAAAACTATACGTCATTGGCTAGGACAAGGAAGAGTTTGAAGGCAAATACTGTAGAGCATTCTACTAGCCAACAAAGGGCAGAAGAAGCTGGGCCATGTCTTGTGCTCCCAGTTAATCCTACCCTTCCTTTACCTCTTTGTTTCTATACATCTTCCTGGTAAGGAAGTCTCATCTTCCAGTATCTTGAGTCTTCCCTCTGTCTCCATTGGGAAATCAAAGAATCACACAGAATCACAGAATGGCCTGGGTTGGAAGGGACCTCAAGGATCATGAATCTCCAACCCCCCTGCCAGGCAGGGCTACCAACCACCCTATTTACTAGATCAGATTGCCCAGGGCCTCGTCCAACCTG
>PPHD01000884.1:0-36259 GCA_002909625.1 Bambusicola thoracicus
TTTCTTTCTTTCTTTCTTTCTTTCTTTCTTTCTTTCTTTCTTTCTTTCTTTCTTTCTTTTTCTTTCTTTCTTTCTTTTCTTTCCCCTGCAATTGCTTTCATCTGACAGAATATTCAAATCAATTGATGATTTCTTTGACAAAGAACCATGCCACACTCCTGTTTTTTCAACATTCCATCTTCTCAGCTGACACTGTATCCTGCTTCTCAAAAGAGGGGATATGACTTTAATGTTATCTTAACATATTTGAAGAGGGCAGCATCAAAATACACCAAATTTCAACAAAGACATTTTTGGAAAATACAACAGTGACCAGTTATTTTACCTCAAATACAGTGCCCAAGAGAATAAACAATATTTTGTCTTTAAGAAAACAAATAAATTATGTCCTGGTCTCACTGATTTGTAAAGATATTTGGATAATCTGAGGATCTCTGTTAGCATTTACTTTTCAGTGTTGCTCTGTACTAATGCTTGTAAAGCCTTTCCCACATTGTTTCATATCTAAGATATACTTCTCCTATTGATGCTATCATTATTAACATTCATGTTGACTTGAAATTAAAAAGCATCTAGAAATTATATTTCTGGACCAGATGGTCATTGGATTCAGTTAAAAAGAAAAAAAGAAATTTCAGTTTGAAAGAGTGATAACTTAAGAGCTTAAGAGCCATAAGCATAGCTAGATCTCATTCACTTGGAAACTATAAAAGTCTGATGAGATTTGTGTTTCCTGACGTTCACTAATGATTCCAAATGTGAGACCGCAACTTAATTATATATTTCAGTAAAACAGTTTTGATGTCCAAAAAGGTTAATAAGAATGTAGTCTTTTCTCCCAAAGTACATTTTTTCACATTTCTCATTTAGTATTCAAGTTTCTAGCTCAAGGGTCACACACTGAAAAAGAACATTTTTCCAGCCTACTTTCTGGTAGGTAAACGTTTAAATTTGACAGAGATGTCTAGGAGCAGTTTTGTAGCCATCATCTATTGTACAGGTTCCCACTTAATTTCCTTGTTTCCTGGAGTGTAAATTCCTCCAAGATCTCCCTTTTTCTTACTGTACAGCTTGTGTATTTAAATACAAAGGGAAAGTATGAAACAGTGACAAAAGTGCTGCAAAATTTTACTAGGTTAAAAAATAGTGGTTAGCATTATAGAGTAAGATTATTTCTAAGTTTTAGTGTCTTTCAGAGGGACAAGTAGACCTGGCTGTAATGTATAGGAAACAGAGTTCTGTGGGTGTTCTGCAGCCATAAACACGTGTAAGCTGTCAATGTTCTCGGTGTTAAGAAAAACAAATCTGTATAATAAATCAAAATCAGTGGTTGGTGAATGATGACAGTGACTAATGTGGGGATATTTTGATTAATAGAATCTCATCCAATGTACACATGCTCTTACACACATTTGTGCACTTTTCTGGCATGAGAAATGCTTTCCCATCTTTGCTCTCAGCCTGAACCATTGTGCATATGTTATTCAGTCATCTATTTTTACACTCTCATCTATGGAGTTCATGAACAGTATGAATGTGGGTAATAGAGTGAAGACTCCTTGTTTTAAGGTAAGAGTTGATGAGGTGTTTTACATGTTCCTGATTGCATCCATCATGCAGATGAAGATGTCCGTTATAAGTGCATTTTATCAGATCTTACAGTCAGAAATCGAAATTGTTTGAACACATACAAGGTAGACAACTGTTTTCACAGAGCTTTTTCTTAATGGCTGCAATTTGTAATAAATATGATGGCCAGTGAATAGTGAGATTCATTTAAGTTAGTTATATAGAGCAGATATATTATATTTTCTATAAGGAAGATACATGTAGGAAATAAAAAAAATGGTCTAGATTTGAAAACTATAGAACTTTTGAGTGGTAATAGGAATGCTGGTGTTGTTCAGATAAAAAAGATATATGTCCCTACAAAAAATCTCCTAGTTGATTACTTGTTTATGATTATACCTTTTGAATTATTGCTGTATTCTTTCTTTGTTAGAAAAACTGAGATTTAAAATTATCTGACAACAATTGGTTTCTGCTTTACTTTAGCTATCTGCTTTCATAATTTGACTCTTTATAAAAGATTCATTCAAGATTTACATTTACTGTGGCTGGGGAATCGGGTCCATTACATTTCATTTTGAGCTTCAGGAAATGTGGTTAAGCAGAGTGCATTTTCTGGATGAGATAAGAAAATGATTTGTAAGGTTCTCCATTTCATCAAACTGTTTTTTCCAGAATCTCTTAAAATTTTGAAACCCTAAGCCTATGTATGTATGTCTTGAAATGTTGAAGGATGACATCAGGTGCATTAGTAAAATCCAGTTCTGAAGATATATGTATTTGAGATGTGATAAGTTTTCCTTTCTCATGAACTATAAATCATTGCCCCTTGTTTGGTGTAAGAAGGATGATGACAACTGCCTCAGCTGGATGACATGCTATTTCCAGTCCATCCCACACAATATAATCAGCAGCCAATAGGGAAATTATGGGTTCAGAATAACAGTAGTTTGGGTTTTCTCAGAGAAACCACTTCTCAAACAAATCCGGAATGGATTATGGAAATTATGGAAAAACTTGAGAGGAATGGATAGGGAGTAGTCTGGCTTAATTTTTAATAACCCCGATCTAAAGTTATACAAAATGAAGTTTGTTATTTGTTGAAAGGAGCTTTAATGAGGGAAAGAAAAACAGAGGTAGGCTGAAAGAGCTCTGATTCCTTATATTTGGGAATGAACAAAATCGTTTTTTCTGTTTCTGTCCTTTCCTAATCCATCTTGTTCATTCAATTGAAATATCTAGTAAGGCCAGTAGAGCCCATAATATGTAACTTGACTACATTGCTTTCTTTGTTTTGAAAAAAGCTGTGGGTTTGCAATATAGCCAGATGAAAAAAAAACTGCTCAGTGATGCTTGACTGCTCATACTTTTGAGCACTTCTATTTTCAGTTGAACTGGTTTCATGTCTAACAAAGTTTTTCTTCTCAAAAGGAATGGTGATTTTTCTTCAGAGAAAGTGTGAAGAGCTAGTTTACCTCCTGGGTAGAAAAAGTTGCTGCAGTTTAAATTGAACTTGAAACTGGTGTAGAATCATCTCAGAGCAAGAGCTTGTGCTTTACTGTATGTTAGAAGAGGTTACACAGAAGTTTCAGGTGTGGTCATCAACCAGTTGTGTGAGAATCACTAAACAGACCTTTCTAACATAGACTGGATACCTTTTTTTCTATTCATTTTCTTGAGCTGTGTGTTGTCAAACTCATATCATGTCATAGTTAAGTTATCATGGCACAGATCTCTTAGCAACCTGGTGGTTCTGAATATTTTTTGCTTCGCCAGTATCTATTAAGAAATCAATATTTTTTTCTCTGTAAGCAGGTGTGAGACTGCAAGTTATGCAGACTGTGACCTCCTCACGAGGAATAGATTTCCTCTTGCAAGTAAGGACATTTTTGGTTCATGTTGGTATGCAGGACAGATGGGAAAGTACAATGTATGTGCATTTAAATGCAGATGCTTTGTAGAAGTTCATTAATACTATCAATTTATTACTGTAAAAATAACTAGAATTCTGCACATTTCCTTTCCATGAAGATTAGGCTCATCCTAATCTATAGCTACAGCTCACTACATCCTTCTATATTTGTAGTTTCCATTCATACAGAGGCTGTTAGCTTAATTCACACCCGTTTGCACAAGAACAACAGGCAGTCGCATTGTCAGGGCTTGCAGGTCACCAGAGCAGTGCTGAATTGTAAGGTACAGGCTGTTCATCTTCCTTGAGTGTGAGAAGGAAAAGCTCCCTGCTGTAGCCAAGGTGCCCTTGGAAATATATGCTGTGGAGATCAAGTTTGCTCCAGAAAACCTCAGTGATGCAGGCAATAAGGAGTGAACATCAGTGAAAGGTATCCTATAACAAGCTTTGGCTCAGTCCCAAAGAATAATCCACTGAAGAATCAGAAGGTCATGATGAAATTGAGGACATTTGGGAAAACAGAATGCTGTAACATCATTTTCTGCAATGATCAGTGCTGCAGAGAAGAATAAAAACCAAGAGCAATAGTTGGAGTGTAAGTCTCAAGCAGTAGTTCATCTACTTCGGACCAAAAAACAGTACTGTGTATTTCCAGGAGATAAATTTTACTTAAACAGAGAAACACAACAGTCACATCTTCTCATCATGCTATGAAACAGAGCTGAAGTTCAAACAGCAAAGTAGTGGCCTGAGGCCATTTTTCTCAGATGAGGAAACAGCTGCTGTTTTATGTTGTAGTAAAAAGAGCTGTATTCCTTTCTGTTTTCTTTGTTGTTGATGATGATGTTGTTTTTCTAAACTTCCCTAACTGGGAAAAAAAAAATTTAAAAAAAATAAAAGGAAAGAAAGAAAGGAAGAAAAAGTTTGTCCTCTAATTTAGGGAGACTGAAATATCAGGGAAACTTTATTCTGAAAATGTCCTGAAGATGGCACAATAGGCATGTGCTACTGTGTGGCTTGCTTGAGGTCATGACGTGCAACAAGAGAATTTTTTCTAAAATATGAATCCCTTGGAGGAGCTCTTCAAAAAACAGAATGAAAAGCGAAATGTAAACCTTTTTAGGTGCAGTCTATCGATTAAAAAAAAAAAAAATCTTACAAGTGGGCCACAAGCTGTTAATTTCATACTTCCTTGAAGGTTAATATAAACGAGTGAGCAGATAGGGAGTAGTCATGGTCAGGTATTCTCGGCAGGAATGAGTTTAAATTGTGTTATTTTTTTATCAACAAATTTCTTTTTCAGTTGTAAAACAATTGATAACCTCATCTGTTATCTCCAGGAAAAAGAAAAAGAAAAAAGAAAAAAAAATATTTAATCCACATCTAAATGCCAGTCTTTATGAGGCTCATTATGACTTTGGGAGAAAAAAGATTACCTTCAATCTGTATTTCTTAAAATAAATTAATGCCTCCTATTTACTTCCATGGAAACTAGAACAGATGGAAAGAGCAAAATGACACTATTTGACAGAGCAAATGCTCATCTACAAAACACTACTTTTCAACAGTGACCATCATTATGCTATATATCTTCACCAGTGATTTCACCAGTGAACTGCATATCATACTCATAAAAATCTATACCAATGGAAGTGACCCAATGTCACCACTGTTGAAATGTACCACCCATCACCTCACTGTACTCACATCCACTGCTTGGTTTACGTAAACATTCAGCAAGCATTGATGAACGTTAACAGGTGCTACTGTTTCCACATGGAGGAGTACAGTGACATATCTTTGCTTCGTATGCACTTTCATGTCTGACACCATTCTGTCAGAGTGCCCCTCTGCTGCCATCTGTCACACAGCAACAATATGTATATTGGTAGGAAGGTTCAACCTCTACTGCCATGTCACCAACATCCTCCTCTCACACTGTGGACCAACATCATAAAACTGGAGACATTACTTTCGGAGCGGGCCTCTTATAAGAAATATTGAACTTCTTTATTAAAAAAAAGAAAATACCGAATGTATTAGTGAACGAATAAATCTACATTATAGATGAATTAACCATAAATTCACACTCCCCAACATTCTTAGGCACCCTGAGAATACTTTCTAGAATGTGGGAGTAATTTCACACATTTAGTAGCTAATAGCTAAGGGCGATTCAGCTGATATGCTATACTTGGGTTTTCAGAATGTGTCTAACAAAAGCCCTGCACTGAAAGCTTATATGGAATCATAGCTGTTGTATGGCGAGAGGGAAGAGTCCCTTTGTGGTTTGCTAAATGAGAGATAGAGAAGCAAGAGGGTAGGATGAACAATCTGTTCTACAGTGGTAAAGGGTTATCACTGGAAACTCACAGGAGCCTTTACTGATACCTTTGGTCTTTCACATGCCCATAAATAATGAACAAAGGGGGAAGGAAATAAGCTGACAAAATTTGCTAGTGAGACTACAATTAAAATTGAAGGCAGCACTGGAGAGGATCTCCTAGTATTCACAGAATCACAGTATTCCACGACTGAAGAGTAAAAGGATAGCTGAAGTCTGATATGGGTAATTACATGTCATGTGATTTGCATGGGGAAGGCTTACTGTAACTGTACAGCAGTGCTGCATTTTATGTTAACTGTTACTATTCAGGAAGGTGGTGCACTGACATTGTAAAACATTGATTCGTATAGTCATCCCCAACAGAAGTTGATAACAAGCAAGATCAGGGCCACATAAACAAAAGAAAAAAGGCATCTGAAAGAAGAGGAGCATGCTCAAAGACAAACCTGGACTGTACTAAATGTTTTCTCAGCTGCTATCTGCTGTGACAAACTATGAATTTCTAGAGGTGGAAGTCAACTTCAGTAATACAAATATTAGGTGTATAAATAATTGTATAAATAATTGTCTACTTTTATAACAAATGTAGACAGTCATGTTCTTTCAGATCATGATTCATCTCATCCCAAGTAGCTGTCTGAAGCAGATGCAATGAAACACTCTCTATCCATCCATGGTCTGCACAGTGTACAAAAGGCATACTGGATTGTGGTTTAACCTAACAAGCAGCTAAACACCATCAAGCTTTTTACTTCCTCCCCTTCTTCCTGATGGGACAGGGGAGAGAATCAGTCAAAAAAAGAGATCTCATGTGTTGATATAAAATCTATTTACTAACACTAAAAAAGGAAGAAATAACAGTAATGATGTGTATATATATATGTATATATAAACAAAATGAGTGACACACAACACAGTTGCTCACCGAGCACAGAATGATGCCCAGCCAGTCCTCAAGCAGTGGATGCCTCTTCAGCCAGCCCACCCAGTTTTATAGTTCCACATGATGTCATGTGGGATGGAGTATCCCTTTGGCCAGTCCTGCTGCTTTGGTTCTGTCCCTTCCCGGCTCCTTGTGCTCCCAATTCCTCTCACTAGCAGGACAGTAGGAAAAGATGTGAAACTGAAACATCCTTGGCTCTGCACAATACTGCTCAGCAACAACTAAAATATGGGTGTGTTATCAACATTGTTTTTCTCCCAAAGCCAAAACACAGCATTATGCTAGACACAAAGAAGATAATCAATTCTGTCCCAGTGGAAACCAGAACATACTGCAACTTTACTGTTACATTGCATCTCACACTTATGCAGATACAGTCAATTAAATGAATATCATTTAAGTGTCTAAATTCCCTCTGATTAAGATACATAGGCTTAAATTTTGCCCAGGGGTAGCTCAATTCCATTATACTGTAGATCCATTATAGTGGAGAACCTTTAATTATTTTTCTTTTTGTTTGTTTAGTTGGTTTTGTGATTTTTTTTTCTTTCTCTCTTCCTCCCATCTACTTATACTTCTCTATGCTAAAGAACGCCCTCCTTCTGCTTGTTCCCACCTGAGTATTGCAAATCGCTAAGCCTTTCTGCATGGTCTCACAGCTGATTGAGACTATGCTGTTTGTCAGATGAGTGAAATGATTCCAGTCAAAACACATTATTTGGGGGGTGATAACTTAATTGCCTGTTTTATGGCAGAATGGCCTCAAAGCGGCGTTGCTCCACACCCAAAGATGCGTGAATGTGAGAAAGAATGAGAGGGGAAAGAAGATGGGAACTTCTTCAGCAGCTCCCTCACCGAAACCAGTGTACTGCAGGCTCTTGACAGCAATGAGCAATGCTTAAGTGCCCTTCTGGTGCTTAATCCCAAGCAGGGCATTCTCAGAGGAGTATTTTTTAATCTCTCCTCCAGGAACTTTTTCTCTCTGTGTAAATATTCATTGAAGCACTGACTGAAATGCTGGTTTCCCAGGAGAAGGGAGTACCCACAGGACTGCAGCATCCTTCTCGCTCTGCAGGTTCATGTATTTATTTCTGTATTTTAAAAGTGGTGAAATGGCTTCAGAAAGAGAGGCTGGCGGATCCTATTGACAGGGTGTTCTCTTGCCCTAGGAAAAGGGGAATGTGCTTGATTGTTTTCATCCACATCAGTGATTTTAAGGTATGGTGTTTATAGCCTAATATGAATGCTGTAGCTATAAAGCATTAAATGTTAGTTCCTGTATTGTACTTGTTTCTAAATGAAAACAATTAAGGCTCCTGGTAGTGGATGGTAAGTGGGGAAGCATGTTTTATTCTACCAGATTGTTATTAGGGGATGGAACTTGTTCTCTGTCCCCAGCATCTCAGCCTCTCCTATGAGCTGGTGTGAACAGCCCTCTTTCCAATGCAAACCTCTTGGTGAGTCTCTCTCTCCACAAAAATAACTCTTTCTTTGCTCTGTATTTCTCTCAGGCTGAGTGTCTGGCTGAGGCCTCTGAGAGCTCCAAGCAGTAAGGATCTGAAAAATAGTTGAGAAGTTTTCAGAAGGAGCAGGAGAGGAAATATTACTCTGGGTAGAAGAAATGCACAGTGGACAGTAAGGCTGAGAGCATCCACGTCCTACATGGGTGCTCTTTCCTGCAGGCTGTGGATATACCACTTTTCCTCATGTCCTTTTTGCTGTCCTTTTAGCTGGATGTATTTCTGCTTAGACAGGCTTTTAGAGCTTTGAGACAGTTATCTCCATTTGTGAGTATAAACATACTCTTCTGTTGAAGATTTGTGGTGAGAATTGGGTTGCTTTGCAAGGTGAAGATGGGAGCTGAGGGTGAAGCCCCCCAGTACCCAAATGGGAGAGTTGGAATGGAGTCACTAATGGTGACTGGCATCAACCACAGCCTGCTGACACTAGCCATGGTTGTAGCGATGGGGCGGTGTCAAGCTGGGAATCATTAAGCATCAGTGAGGTATGCAGCTGGGATTGGACACACCAACAGCAAATCTCAGGCAAGGATGGAGGGTGAGGGTCCTGGCTTAAATACAGCTTCTCAGCAAAGGAGGGAGGGCCAAGCTCCTGTTAGTTTCCAACAAAATGTTGTTTTTTGGTTTTTTTTCCACATTTTTTGCTCTGTTATTAATGATTCTACTATCTCAACATTATCCTACTCTGTTGCCAGGGTTTCTTCTGTTCCCCTGAAGGTGACTGAAGCTAATCTGTCTGCTTTCCATGGGAACTAACTATGGCTGCCCATATGGATGATTAGGGTGTTCCAGCTGTGTGGGGGGTGTAATTTCCAGCTGTGGGGTGGTAGTAAACAGTTGGGGGTGGTAATTTCTCTAACTGCTTCAGCTACATTCACAGCATATGTCTATGCCCTGAGGACTTCCAGTGAACTAACTGTAGTATTTGCAGTATTTGGAGCATTTCTTATTTCAAATGTACAAAGTAAAAGAAAATACTGCATATTCTGAGATAAGTTTATCTTACTGTAAGCAAAACTGCCAAATATTTAAGAGCAACAGCTGCGGCTATTTCTGCTTGCAAGCATTTCTATTACCAACTGGGAAGGAAGAAAGTAAAATACAATGAAACACTATACAAATTGGTAGCACACTTCCTGAATCTACTCTGCCACTCAAATTTCCTAATCAATCAAGTTTGTTAATAGTGCTGTTAAAATTTACAGCATGAACTGAGTGCAGTGCAAGTCTGAATAGGCAGAAATGGAATTCTTCATAAGGTTTTCCTGAGAGTTGCTATGTGTTAATACTGAAACCTGCACACTAACAGATTTATTATGAATATTCAGTTTTATGCTTCTACAGACTAATCTTGAGGCACACTCCTTTTTGGATACATATTCTATGGGGAAAAAAAAAAGCACAGGTATAGAATGCAATTATAACACACATAATAGTTTATCTTTTACAGTAATCTTGTGCAGTATCCTATAAAGCTAATATATTGCTACCGAGATATAAATAGCAAGTCCTAGTTATTTGCTGAGACTGATGCGGTAGAACAGAGAGCTGCTCTGCACACCTGTGACTGAGCAAGATTCAGGGCTGCGGAGGATGAAAACAGCAGCATGCAAATGCATAAGGCACTGGATGGTGGCACTTCTGCCATGATGAGATTGCTTGTGTCATGTAGGGCAACTAGAAGTGCTAAGTGTCTGCAAAATAAGGCCCCTGATTTAGGCTCCTAAATATAGCTTTCGCGACTTGCTTCAGACTCTTAACTTTGACTGTTTTGACTTAACTGCATGCAGCACCATGGCTGATCATTTCTGGTGAAATTTTTCAGCCAACTCATATGAGTTCACACACAAAAAAAGAGTTGTTACCAAAATTCTGATGGAGTCCAACGTTCTATGCATGTGCACTGTGCAGTGGTATTTTTGTCAAGAATCCTCAAGAGAAATCATAGCTACCTTGCCTTTTTTCACTGCCTGAAATTTGTCACGCAATTAAAAAACATTGTGGCTGCAGAAAATTCTGGTTCACTTGAGCTAGGCAGCAGCTGTGATGGTTTTACATGTCCTGTTGCTGTACGATAAAATGGATCTGTTTATTAGCTTCAGCACGGTAATATTCAAAAGGATTTAATAGCTGATGTTTTCAAAACACCATCTTCTGCTGATTCTTTTATTGTTTCAAAATATTTTTGATATGGAACAATGACAATAATAATAATTCATGTGTATGATTCCTTTCAATTCTGAATCTCAGTAACGTGCATTAATAAATTAAGCCTCACGGCAGCTGTGTAATTTACAGGGTTTTTTAATCCGTATTTGACAGATGGAGAAACAAAGGTACTGAGAATTACAGATGCATTTACAAAGGTGTGATTAGGCTGTATAGAAGAGAATATGAACGCAGCATTCAGGGTACTCCAGAATTACAGAGAATTTTCAAAAATAGGAATTACGGTCTTTGGGAAATACTGTCCTCCCTCCTCAGGGTATGCAGGCAAGTCAGCATGGCACTGCACTGATCTTTGTGGTGTAATGATTTCACTGTGCTTTCTCCACTGCTGCTCTTTCTGTGTTGCAGATTGACATTCTGACACCCAGATCAGCAGCAGATGAGTATTTTATGACTCCACTACAATCTCATCCCCACACTTGAATTCATGTAAATGATACTCTTCAATATCATGAATAATCCACACCGATAACACTGCAAACACCCCACAAAGCAAATGGTAATTGCTCGCAAGCTTTCTGTCACTAAGTACTTTGATGGCAAGAAAGCAATGCTCCTGACCCGGTTTGGGCAGACACCAGCTCTGGGGGAGGAAGACTTTGTGCCAAGCAAAATATGCATGCCAGCACACACATCAGGCAGCACACAAGTGCAGCTAAAGACGTACTCATTGCAGATTGGGGATGCCTGCTCTGTGCTAGGTCAGGGCTGCTCTCGCAGCCCTCATGCAAATGGGAAGGGACAGCTCGGACACTGCACAAGTTCCCTGGCTCTGTGCAGATTTGGTATGTTTCCCAGGGGACAGAAATTCTTTTCAGCTTCATGTTTCATATCTTTGGCAGCTCACTGACTCCTGGAAATTATTTAGTAAAGGTGAACACATCAGCATTAGGGTGCTATTAAGTCCTGTGACAGTTTCCTTCTAAAAATCCTGGTATCACTTCTCAAGTGCTCCAAGTCAAATCAGAAACCAAATAACATTTTTTTAGCTCCAGAGATCCTGTCCTCGACTGTGTACAGATAGCAGAAGAAACATTCCATTCTCATCTTTTGTTCTTTCTCCATGCAGAACTAGGATGCTATTTAAAACCGTGAACGGTAGAACACGCGTGCAAAAACAAATGAATACAATGGCTCTTTAGTCTTTGATAAAATATTAATTACCACCCATCAGAGGTAGGCAGAAATGATTGAATCTAACAGCACTTGTCACTTAGTGTTTGTCTTATTCTCAGACTCTGAACTTCTCATTTTAATGTCTCTGTTGAAGCGAATAACCTCAGTATACTAGAAAGAAAAAATGAGTTCCTGCAATAGTTCTGTGCATGACTAAAGGCATCTTTAAAAATCGCTGTAAAGTGATTAACGTTTACTTGAATATTCATTTTGGTCTTAAGAGTCCTTCAAAACAAGCTGAGGAAAAAATGCTGCAAACAAATTTTCATCCCTGTTACATGCAAGTTTCTACCTTAAGAAGAAGAATAATGCTAAGGTCATACTATATGCGAATTCTGAATGTGTGTGGGAACAATAAATTGAAAGGATAGCAGAGACTGTTCATGCTCTTGCTGGTCTCCAATGCTGCATGCTTATTTTTGTATTTACTGTTTTGTTTCTTTTATTTTCTAACTGTTAAGTAGTATTTTGTTGGAAAAGGGTGAATTTAAATCTCAGTGGTCCTGCTGACCAAGACAAGACTTCTTGGTAATAAAGGAAATTGACATTCCTATCTTTGGAATCTGCTCTTCTGCCGATGTTCCTGCTTTGCACTGAATATATGTTTTTATCCAGTGAGTTTGTGATCTGAGTCATCTGGGAGTGATGGGCAAAGGTGCATATAGTAGAAAGGAAAGCAATTCTTCTACTCACTGCCTCGTTACTCAGTCATGAGGGAGCTGGGCTGTAACTTGCAGACATCTCCTTTCAGCTGGATGGGGTTCGGCCAGGTGTGCTCCTGCGGCCAGCATGACATTGCATCCAACTTCCTTCCCTTCAGCCCTAGAGTGGCCCTTCCCTCCCTTTTCATTTCCCACATCCCAGGGTTTAAAGAAGGAAGCACAAACTGGTTACTCTGCCTTCATGCAGTTCAAGGACTCCCTGCTCTGAGAAACCGCTAGCTGCTCCTTCAAGGCGCTGTTAAGTGCCCATTGTGCTACTGGAGTTAAAACACATTTAATTAAGTCCGAGGCTCTTGCTCATTCAGTGTTTTTATTTTAAAAATATTTAGGCTACTGATCAGCTGGACTGGCTCTTCTCCATTTCCTTATTTAGAAGACCTCTTTGAGTTTCCCTGGTGTGTGGGATGTTTTTCTCCCCCGTATCCATGCTGTGCATAAAAATAAACATGTTAATTATGTCTCAAGCAGCCTTATGAGGAATGCAGATAATATGAAAATGAACTCAAACCAAGAGAAACATAATATTTGTACTCATAATAGTTAAAATATATGGTGCTTTTAAGGCAAGGTATTGCAGTAGATTTCTCCACAATTAAGAAACAAAGTTTTAGGCTTACTTTACTACATCCAGAGCACTGAGTTTCAGAGTTGTCACTTTCAATTCCTTCTTCCCTCTCCTTTCTGCATCTGTCTGGTTGATGGATGGATAACAACAGTGAACTATCAGCCACCTTCTTCCAGTGCTTTTCCCAGTGCATTCCCTCGTCATTAACATCCCACACTCGAGAGCAGGCTCTTTTCATTGTTTGCCTTTTTAGTGTTTGAATGAAACAGAATTACAACACTTTCAAGTGAGTTTATGAAAAACGCTTTGGTGTCAGTGAACAGATAAGAAGTTTCTCTGTTCTCCTCTTGACAAGTTGGTCATACCCTACGCCGAGCTTATTGGAAGCAGTGCCTGCTGGTGGAGCAACATCCTCCTTATGTGTATCTTAATTCTTAATTGTTTCAGGTATCTCAGTACCCTGCACCTTTCAACTCTAGCTGATATTTTACATTTTAATTTGCTTCTTTTCCTGTCTGTCCCAGCAGCTCCTGTACTACACTGTGTCAGTGGTTGTGTGATAGTTTCCCCCGATAAGCTGAACTCCAGCACGCTGCTCTCTCACTCTCCATCCTCAAAGGAAGAGAAGGACAAAATATGATGGAAAAGGGCTCAAGGGTCAAGATAAGGACAAGGAGATCACTCACCAATTACTGGCATGGTCAAAACTGACTCAGTGTGTGGAGACTGATGCAATTTAATGACTATTACTATCAGACTGGAGCTGCAAGAACTAAAAGCAAACCAAAAATACCTTTCCTCATACACTCCCCTCTATTTCTCCCCCTCCGTGGTGCAGGGGAACGGTGCACGGGGACTGCTGTAAGCTCATCATGCTTTGTCTCTGCCCCTGGGCTCCGGCAGGCTGCAGCTCGCCCAGCACCGCTCCAACGCGGATTTTTACTACGAGGCCCAACCTCCAGGAGCGCACTACTCCAACACAGCCCTCCCGCCCCACCGAGGGCTTCCCCCACGGGGCCCTTCCTACAGGGCTCTCCGTGGAGTGCACTCCTTCCCGGCCCTATCTACTGCTGCACTGCGGGCTCCTCCTCGGCCGCACGTGGCGACGTGCTCGGCGCAGTGCCCGTGGGCTGCGGTGGACGGCCCGCTGCTCCGTTAGCCGCAGGGACTGCTGCTTCCTGAGCACCTCCTGCACTGACCGCGTGCTCGCAGGGCTGCTTCTCTTCCATTGCTCGCTTCTCTCTCCCAGCTACTGTGGCAGAGCGCTTCCCCCATCTTCGGTCTGCTCTGCCAGAGCACGCCTGGCCTCGCTCGTGGCTCAGCTCTGGCAGCGGCGAGTCCCTTGAGAGCAGCAGCAGCCGCTCTGCTCTGCCATGGGCAGTGCTGGGATCTGCTCATCTCTGTTGTGCCTCTGCTAACAAAAGCTTGCCACATAAAACCAATACAGGGTTATAAGCTACTTTTCTTCATTTGTTTTCTTGTTTTTACCTTGAGCCATTGTTGTCCTGCCCTCCAGCTTGCCTTCAGCTTGCTCCTCCTTGTTTTTCTTTAAAAGTTTCACTCTGTTTCTCATTTCCTGAGGTACTTACCATATCACCATATTCCCTGACAGCTGAGACCATACCTTGTGTCATTTCCAGCTGTTTCTTTGCTATTCATCCTTCACATCCAGGCTGCCTACAAATTCCATCTGAAGCAGTGCTGAAGACCCAGTCATTTTTATTTGCTGAGGCAGCTAAATTTTTCCCAAGCTTCTTCAGTTTTCTCTCCAGCTGTGACCTCTTTGGCATTTCATTCCATATTATCTCACCGTTTCCCTACCCTTCCTAGCACTTCATTTGGATCACTGCTGTTAAAACATAGCTCATTGCTGTCATATTGCTTTTTGAACCCTTGTTTTTCTTTTTGCCATTCTAATGTCCGT
Source organism: Bambusicola thoracicus (assembly GCA_002909625.1). NCBI lineage: Eukaryota > Metazoa > Chordata > Aves > Galliformes > Phasianidae > Bambusicola > Bambusicola thoracicus. The sequence goes on from PPHD01000884.1 coordinate 14,908, forward strand.
TGTTTGTTTGTTTGTTTTTTAATTGCTTTTGATTTTTTTAATTAATTGTTGAGAATTTAAGAAATTGACAAAGGCAGTGGGTTTTTTTTTTCCCATACCTTCCACTTTACTTTTTGCCCCTATTTCTTTGTGTAGATTTTCTGTTTCCCAGCATTCCCTTAGTTTGCAGAATCCCTCTTTATCTCATCTGTAATGTGTTTAGCCTTCCTCTTCACACTTTTGCATACAAGTATGAAATACCTAAGAGATAAGTTAAGTAAGCTGTAGTCCCATCAAAACTGTCATAGAATCATAGAGTGGCTTTAGTTGGAAGGGACCTCAAGGATCATCAAGTTCCAACCCTCCTGCCACAGATAGGGCTGCCAGCTTCTAGATCAAGCACTAGACCAGGCTACCCAGGGCCCCATCTAATCTGGCCTTGAACACCTCCATGGATGCGGCATCCGCAGCCTCTCTGGGCAGCCTCTGCCAGCACCTCACCACTCTCTCAGTAAAATTCTTCCCCTTTAAATGCAGTACATGAGACCAAATGTAAAACTTCCAGTCACTCAGTCCATGCCAGTATTTGAATTGGTATACAGTCCTCTTTCTTTGTTTTTCTCATGGGCATGGAGTGTCAGGTATTGTGAATTTGAGTAAAGGTACATGTAAAGAGCACATTTCCTTCCTTAATAAATGTATTAGTTTCTAGAACCACAGACCTTTCTGTAACTTCAGCTCATTTTTGAACATAGCAGAGACAAAGCCTTACCTCTGCTCTTCTGCAATTTTTATATTCATCACTAATATGCTTAGAACAGGTCTATACAATCACATGGAAAAAGCTTATTTTAAAAGAGAAAAGGTGTAGAGAGCAGGACAGGAGAGGAAAATAGTGTTCGTATGCATGCTTGTACACAACTATAGTTGATTACAGTATATCTATTTGCATGAAAGTGATACATTTTTCTAGGAAATACAGTGTGAAAATAAACTCAGACCCTTAGCACTAGAGGTCACTAAACACAGCAATTTCAAATGGTGTGTAAACTGCTTTTTCTTTCTTTCTTTCATTCTTTCATTCTTTCTTTCTTTCTTTTTTCTTTTTTTTCTTTTTTTTACGGAACAGTTCATTTGCATTACTGCAGTTACAGCCCGCAGGAGATAGCAGTAGGTTAGCAGCTGTCAGCTCCTGTTTATAAATGGGGAAGATGGGGACAATGCAGCTACTCAGCTGCGACCACCCCTCATGATGCGGCAGCCTGTGCCTTGCCGCTGACTGATAAGTAGCAGGAAGAGATGCATCACCTTATTTCATTTTTGTTCCAACGTTGTAATCCAGGCACGATATAAGGAAATTGGGTAGGTGTTCAGACAGGTAGGCGGTTATGCTCTTGTGGGAGAGAGTGGTTTGGAAAACTTAGTTTCCATTAGAAAAATAAGTGTTAATTCAAAGTCGAAGGAATAGGTGAAATTAAAGAGAAACAGACATTTCAATGCATACTCACAACTTAATAGCATGAGCATGCATCTTGCATACATCTTATATGCATCAATACCATCTTAACCTCTTCTTCAGAGGCTGTGTGTATTTAATGGGAATTTTTTCACAAGAGTTATCAAGACCAAAAGAACCTGCCAAAGTTCTCAGACATTAAAAAAAATCAAAGAACTATTGGAAATCTGGCTTTGAATCTATTAGAAAAGCTAATAGTGTATGTTGTTAGTATGATTATTTTAAATGACTTTCTCAAAACATTTTTACATCTTTGTCGTGTTATCCTTCATCTCTTATAACATGAAGTTTCTGTGAGATAGAAGGGGATTATCACAAGAAAATATGTGAAAAAGAGAGGAGCCAGAGAGTTCAGAATCTCTCTTGTGGGGATAGAAAGATGCAGGCAAAAAAAATGTCTTATTTCCCAGAGAATGAAGTGCCCTGAAAGACCTATACTGGAATTTAGGAATGACATGCCATTCCCGCAGTACTAACAAATTCCTGAGAATCTCACTCAGCTCTTTCTCCGTCCTGTTTCTGGTCCACATTATAGCCCATAAATTATTGCCGCTGTCAGATACTCTTTCAGCTGAAGAAGCATGAAGTTGTCTTATTCTGATGTAAACCATTGCTGCTTTCAGATTTGTACCACATGACAGATTTTTTTTTAATTACAATTTTAGATATTTTCAGTAAAAAAAGAGCCCTTATAGAGATTTTATTAGCATCAAGATAAACAATCATTTTTGTAGTCCATTTCAGAACCCATTCTAGTCTTCTAATGTTAGGTTTGCCTTCTGCATATGCTAATGTCTTTAATTGTATAGCGTCTACATGTTTTTAATAAAGAGTCCAAGTCTCTGTACAGGAGGAAAGAAATGTGCATTGAAGGATACTATTGTGTATAGACACCAAATTAGTAGGCCTTGTTGACCTTAATTTCTCTGCTCTTCAGTGCTCTGTAGCCTTGCAGGAGTGTTATGAACACTGGTTAATTAATATTTTTAATTGTTTAGGAAGTGTAGTGTTGAGCATCAGAGAGAAACTCATGAGGAAATTAACAATTCTGTCTTGAGAGAAGAGTGTGTGCAGTAAATAAGGCCTTGGGTCACACATTGAAAAACGAGGAGAAAACAAAATATTGAGTAGTTGCTCATTATGGGACCAATCTGTGCACCGAATGAAGCAGAGGTCCTGTAAAAGAGAAAAGTAATCACATAATTAAATTTTGTCATGATGTTAATACAAAGAGAGGGCTGGAAGAAAAATACACAGGGAACTTAGATATGAGCATTTTTTAACATTTGAAAACTTTTCTCAATCCTCTTATGGTGTTTCAAAGTAATGATTTGGATTTTGTTGAATTTCTATGTGTGCATTTGTTTTATGGGTATGTGCAAAAGGAATTTCTCATTTCTTTGGAATACATGAACTTTTAAGAACTGGCATGACAAATCCTGAATGAAAATTTAGTGTTCTGTCCAGCATTATTAGAGAGAATTGGAAAAATAAATAATAAGATGAAGAACACATTCTGCATCTTTCAGAATATTTCACACCTGGTTCTTTGATGTTGTTTAAGGTCAGCGCTTGAAATTTTTAGGGCACAACTGCAAGAAAAATGATTTTCTTTAAATTATTCTTCCAATAATTTTTCTACGTCACTTTGTAGCTGATCGATTGTTCTGACTTCACTCTGAAAATGCCAATCTAGAAAGAGCTGCTCCCTGTCAAAGATTACTTTTCAAGTAAACAGTTAGGTGTGATGACATTAAAAAATGTGCACTTCAACAAAAATTAATTTGAAGACAAGCAGATAGAATTCAGTTTTTATGAGACAATAACAGATTTATAATGCATAGTCACACCTACATGTGTGATACTAGCTTAATAAGTTTCTGCACACTGGAGGAAGTACAGTTTTCATGTTGACATATATAAATAGTTACTGGATTCTCTGTAGCTAGGTCTAGAGGAGAGGTTATCAGATAATTTCTTTGAAAACAGTGAGAAGTGAAAAAAAAGTTTTTGAGCTTTCTTTTGACAGTAGATGTTTTAAAGAATTTTGGAAGATGGAGAGTTGTGAAGCGTTTGGGCAGAGTCTGGAAAACATTTGCTTGGATTTTAAATTAAAAGTTGGCTACTGCAAAGAAGAATTAAGTATTTTTTTTTCTTGAAGAATTTTGTCACAAAAAAGCAGAAGACTAAGCTGTCATAAAGCAAACATACATGTTCAATAGTTCTACGTATCAAAATCTGCTGTGAAATAGAATGGGTCACATTCCAGCTTTCCTATTAATATCTCTTGACTTTTCATGACTAAGGCTTTTGTACTTGATATGGCTCATTCAGCAATATATTTAACACATCTTTACAATAGTTTTTGCTGATGAATACACTCATAAAAATTATTCAGCAGTCTTTCAAAGTCAAATCGTCCTACTAAGATTACCTGTGATTTGGCAATCACCTTAACTGCTTAGTATTTCATAGAGCTATAGCGTTTCTTCTTTGCTCGTAATGTTGTTTCAGAAATCAGAAAATAAGTTTTTAAGCTTGGTGATTTGAAAATATTATCTACCTTAAAAAATTGAGGCTATTTTCTTCCCAGGGAATCTAATGAACTACACAGAACAGGAGACCGTACCTTCAGTAATACTTTTCATTGTGTTTCAAGAGGAGACTTGAATGCATGGACATTTCTGTCACATATTATTCCTGGGGAGCAACTGGATTCTCTAGATTAGTTTGGCAGTAACAGTAACAATGGCTATATTTCTTTTGATGTTTTCTCCCAGATAGTTTATTTTTATCTTGACATTTTGCCCATCCTGTGAATTTCGTCATGGGAAAGCAACAGCAGTTTGTCTCAGAGCAGTTCAATTTCAATCTCTAGGTGACAAGTTGATATTTCTTTCCTCTTGAAGAAGCTTTTAATATGATGTGTTAAATGTCAAGGAAACTCTTCAATATATATTGAACTTTACTAACCTTATTCCTCTTAATATTAATGACATATTGACAGCATGTTTTGAAAAATGAACACTTCTCACAGATGTCAGGATGCTATACTCACATTATTCCCACTAGAATCCCACATTCCAGTTGCTATTGCTCAGAACTGTAGACTTTTACAAAGACTATATTTTTTAACAAAGACTTTTAGAGACATTTAAAAAATGCATTTCACAACCTTTTTTTTTTTTTTTTCTTATTGGATGCTAACAATGCTGAAATAAAGGATAAGAGATCTTCAGTTTGTTTAGTAAGTACATAAATTTGTTTTGAAAAGATGTTTAATTTGGATCGGAGGTTTCTGAAATGGCATCTCTGGTGATAACTTACTGATTTTGTTAATCCAGGTGACTAAGTGAGGGTATCCTGTAAGTCCTGTTACACAGGAGAAGGAAGTGGAATTTTCATCATGTAAAACAGCAAGTATCTGTACTCAAGTTGGTTTCTGGATAAACAGTGCTGAAGATTCATAGCAGAAGACATTCAAAGAGGACAGAAGGTTGGTAATCACACAAAGCTTAGCCTAAAATAGTCATAAGCATTGGCTAAATTGCCTAAACATTGACATCTAAACCACTTGCAATGTCACAGGCTGAGCCACCTGTACTGGGTGGGCAAATTCAAGACCATTTAGTGGGAGACCCCGGAGCCTTTCTGTCTGTACCCACAGTCAGGATACCCAAGGGTAGTAAAAACCTTTTTTCTGGGCCTGTTTACTCTACTGAGTGTAATGAGATGTTAGTCCTTTAGCTCACAAGTAGGTTCTTATACGTAGATGCTTACATTGTCTTAATACACAACTGGAATGTAGCCATGATGCTTCGTTCCAGAATCCTTTCATCACTTTTTCTGACTTCCTGTCATCCTTCTGTTCTGTTGCATGTTAATTGTACATTTTTATACATTCTTCCAGATAGATTAGAAAAAAAAAAATCAACATCATCCTATTTTGAAAAAAAAATAAGCTGAGTATGTAAATGGAAACACTTCTACTTTGAGCACATTATAGCCAAGCTAACAATTCTGATCCAATTACACTGCCTATTTACAAAGTTTTGAAATTCTCTAGTATTGGCTCAAAATTCATTATTTTTGTGGAATGTCTGTCTTTTCATCTGAACATAGTTGATAATGAAGTTCCATGGATTCAGACAACAGAACTGAGTAACACTTGGAAAGAAATAGGACAATATTCAAATTTCAGTTTCTGAGATATAATTACAGTTTTGTCTCAAGATTTACATAAATTGTCAAAATATATGGATTATAGAACTTAACTATAGAACTTAAAAAGCTGCCTTTTGTCAACCACTTATTTTCTTATTCCTTGTTTCTCTTTCTGCCTCTATTGAATGTGCTGCATAAATTACCTGGGATTTTGCATTGAATGTATTGCAATGGACGAAAGTCTAATTATTGGGCCTGAATTACACTGTATGATATTTTTGCAGGTCTTACTTTCATTTTAATGCAGGATAATATAGTGTTAAATGCACCTAATGTCAACAGTGGGAAATACGTAACCTGTAGAATAAGAAAATATGATTAATAAAATTATGGTGATTTAAATATATTTGTGAGACTCTTAAATTATGAAACACAAATACCAACAAAAAATTCTGTATTTTTTTGAACTTGTAATAATAATAATAAAAATAATAATCTGAACATACCAGCAATATATTCAAAGACATATTCATTAAGATCTGGTCATTAATTTGGTTTCAATGATTTTTTTTTCATGGATCAAAAATAAATAAATAAATAAATAAATCCCATGGGAAATCCGTAGCATGATATAAAAATATTATACTTGTCTACAGAAAAGCACCATCTGCTCCTATTTACAGTGTATTGTACTTGCTTGGAGCTCTAAAAGCATTTGTTTGGAAGGGTAGGGTTCAGAGTTACCAACAATGTGCAAAACCCATTTATTTATTTATTTCCTTATTTACTGTGAAATATTCAGAAAGATCTACCTTTGTGTCTGGAAGCCTACATGAATAGTAAAACTTTCAGGATAAATACTCTTAGTAGAGAAAATCAGGATTGCCCAAGGCCACGGCATTCCGTATTGGTATTAGAGACTGGCTTACTTAGATCCTAAATCCTATAGTATGAAAAGTAATGTAAAGTCATCAGATGCCTCAGGTTACCACCTGAGAAAAATACAATAAAAGACAACAGTTGTCAATAGTGGTTCATGGATGAGTAAGGAAAAGATAAGAAGACTGTGAGCAAGAAGGAATACAATGATTGCTGACTGTTGGCTGCAGGAGACCATCAAGATTCTGGAACAGGGTGAGTTGTCCCTCACTGCCACTGCCACAACCAATTTGCATATAGAAAAGAGAGATTTAATCTTCTGGGCACGTTTTGGTTTCCTGGAGAACGTTATGTGCTTCCACTTCTGTAACGTCATGTCCACAGCAGCACATGTGCTACATAATGCACACCAGGGGAAGGAGAGATGAAGCCTGGCCTCTTTCCAGCATGATATAAAGGCGGGGCTGGAGTTTTGCAGCCACAGAACGGGATGCTAGTGATTAGCCAAAGATAAGGAGATCAGGGTATTATTAGCGGCTAAATGGCAAATCCTAATCTCAGTTGCACTTTTTATAAAGTAGAACAACAGAATTAACAAAAAGTAGTGTGGCCTTAAGTGAATGCATCTGGGGACATTATCTGGCTTTGCATTCAGATGCAAACACATTGTTAGCCTCAGCTTTTCAGAAATAAAGGCTTCATTTAGCAGCAGTGTAACGCAATGTGGTTTTTGCATTGAACTGTATCCTTTAAGTATTCAGAAAGCAATCTGGCTATTCATAATCTTGCAAACCAGATCACCTGTTCTGTTCCATTTAATGTGAGAATGATGGAGGGGAAGACACTGTCAATTTTAATAAAATTAATTCTGTAGTGTTACTTCAGTGCTTTATAATAAGTTTATATGATGCCCAAAGGGCAGCTGTGTGTGTACTGAAGTGTCTTGATCACTGTTTTGTTAGGGTAGAATCACTCGGCTTTATTTTCCTTTTTTCTTAATAGCCTGAACTCAAGCTGTTTTGTAGCTGCCCTATGATACAAATAGATGCATTCTCAGGGCACTGATTATGATTTTTATGTTTGAGAAATACGGTTCTACCATCGTGTTGGAACAGGTATAAATCTAAACAATTGATATCTGTGCCAGTTTCAAATCAAGGTGCAAGAAAAAATATTCTGGAACAAAGATAACTTATATTTTTCTTAAAATACTATTTTTGCATACTAATTAGCTGTAACCATGGGAAGCAGTATTAACAGTATACTTTTCATTTTAAACCAGGCTCTCTTGTGCTCCACTTGATTAATTGTCACAGAGTGTAATTTTATCATAGTTAAAACTAATTCAAGCCCATTTCCCTATAGTAATATATATATATTTTGGATGGGAGAAATTAATATTCCTCAAAAACTAATTAATGATCTCCAAAGAATCATTTGTGTAAAGGCTGTTAGAGTTTTACAGCAATTATGCATTGTATGTAACTCATTAAAAGGTCCATTTTCATTACTGGATTTAGCAATGAGGTGACAGGCGTAACCATTCCAAATGGCCAGGCAAAATGCAAAGTGAGACTGGGAAATCCTTCAGTCTAAAGCCATCAGTGTACCCAAATTATTTCTTCATCATGAAACTCTAAGGAAAAAAAAAAAAGGCTCTGAAATGAACAATGAGGTCATTTGAAGGTTACCTCCTCTCTGATAAAAAGTGTGGCATCTTCCATTCAAAAGAGGATGCTTCTGACAGTACCTTGAGGAGCCCTGCTAGTGGCCTGGATTGTGTTACACTCATCCTCACTGCATAATATCTCCATCAACAGTCACTTGAGGCCTCCTGAAACACAGGATGCTAAACAATTGTGAAGCATGGTGGAAGCAGCCCCTGATGGGCTATAGGGCCACAAGATTCCATAGCAAGTGCAAATGTTTCACATCCCTGTCAGTCATTCTTCAGATGAAGAGTGATAGTTTGCATAAAGTTTTAAAGTGATAGTTCTCATCAAAAACTGGCTCAGAAAATGGGCTATCATTCTATTGCACTGAAAGTGACTGCGCATCACAAATTTTAATGTTTCATTTGTCTGAGACATCATTAAAGCCCACCAGGCTAGCTGTGCACGAGGCAGCATAATTCATGAAAGACAGAAGATCCATTCATTATTCCTGCCATAATTACAGAAAGAGCATTATTGATAAATCAAACACAAATAATAATTCTTTTGAGAAAATGCAGTGTTTGTGGCTTTCTAATAAAGCAGGAAGAGACTGTATGTAAAATCAATCTTTCCCATCTCATGTTTGTTGGGACTTACGAAATACAGAACAAAAACATTCTTGCCTTTTCCCTGTATTTCACACATATATTTAATCTCAGGCAATATCAATATATAAAGAATCAGATATTACAGCTCAAAATATGCATTTTTCTCTCTTTCACCCCTGCCCCCACATTCCCCAGTAAATCAGTGTTAATAATATCTGAGGTCCTAATCCAACAAAACACTTAAGCGCATACTTAACCTTAAACACACGAGTAGTCTCATTATAATCAGTGAGACTCCTCATGCTTTAAAGTTAAGCTCATTTTAAAGTGCTTTGTTGAATCGTAGCCAAAATGAAGTAGTACAAACCAAGGTGTTTACGGCGTTGAAATAGAAGTACAAAGACACAGTATTAACACTGTGCTTTACATTGATGACAAAAAGCACTCCTGGAAGTGTGAATTACGAGAGCACTATTAATTCACCCTCATGGGGCTAGCCTTTAGCAATGCATGCTCTGTAGATGGGATTTTCAAGGCTGAATGTATTTAAGAGTGCTAAGCACAAGCAAATAGAAAAATAGTTATGCTGGCAATCACCCATGATTTCTGAGTCCACTATGATTTCTATCACGTTCCATTACACCTGTCTCTATTATCATATACTCAGTATTTTTGTTTTAAATCCCAGGCAGTGTGATTTCACCAGGCAACTAATATCATAGTGTTATTTCTACAGTGGGTCCCCAACAGTGTTTGGGCTCACAATGGCAGAACAAATACTAAATAAGAACAATCTGTAATTTGGTAATGGAAGGAGTGCATCCCTCCCTGACTCCCTGCCTCTTATTTTTTTGTGTATGTGTGTGTGAGAAATAACTTTTTCTTCATATTCCCATAGAGGTGATCGAACTGTGCAAACTAGCTCCGAGCAGTAGGAAATTAATATTAACATATATAAAAAAATCTCAAATAAAATAAGCTTGTTTTCCTTTTTCTTTTTAATTGTTATTGTTAAAAAGATGCATTCAATGTGCAATTCACTTCCGAGTAAGAGCTAGCCTAATGGTAATCCCAATGGAATTTTAATATTTTACAAGTGTGATCTGAGGCTAATTTGTATCTGCATATAAAATGAAGGCAATTAAAGAAGGAGGGAAGAGGGAGGATCTGATGATGAGGCCCCTCTCCTTTTATTCTTGATTAATTTGGATAACTGTTAAGGTCTAATTAGTTTCTGTACTAGGATATTGGAGGTAGCACTTCCTTTTTCTGTGCATGTTCAGTTATCATTTAATTCTTCTTAAAACTGGCTAGTGTCTGCAGAGTATGTATGTGTCTTCACAGAATCACTGAATTGCGGGGGTTGTAAAGGACATCTAGAGATCACTGAGTCCAACATCCCTACTAAAGTAGGTTCCCTTACAGCTGGTCACACAGATAGGCATCCAGACAGGTCTTCAATATCTCCAGAGAAGGAGACTCCACAACCTCTCTGGGCAGCCTGTTCTAGTGCTGTATCACCCTCACAGTACAGAATGTTCATGTGGAACTTCCAGTATGTTCAAGTCTGGGCCCATTGCCCTTCTTTCTGTCACTGGACACCATTGAAAAGATCCTGGCCCCATCTACCTGACATCCACCATTTAGATATTTGTAAGCATTGATAAGATCCTCCCTTAGTCTTCTCCAGATTGCATAGTCCCAGATATCTCAGCCTTTCTTCATATGAGATATGCTGCTGTCCCCTCATCAACTTTGTGGCCCTTCACTGGACTCTTTCTAGGAGATCCAGCACTTTTTGAACCAGGGAGCCCAGAACTGAACACAGCACTCCAGATGCAACCTCACCAGGGCAGAATACTGGGGAAAGATCAACTGCCTTGACCTACTGGCCACTCTCTTTTTAATGCACCCCAGAATACCATTGGCCTTCTTGGCCACAAGGGCTTACTGCTGGCTCATGGCCAATCTGTTTTCCACCAGAACACCCAGGTTCTTCTCCACAGAGCTCCTCTCCAGCAAGTCATCACCAAATCTGTACTGATGCAGTTCTTCCTCTCCAGGTGGGGAACCCTACACTTGCTCTTGTTGAACTTTATCATGCTCCAGTCTGTCCAGGTCTCACTGAATGGCAGCACAGCCTTCTGGTGTGTCAGACGCTTCTCTCAGCTTTGCATCATCAGCAAATTTGCTGATGGTGGACTCCCCTTTCGTCTAGGTTATGGATGAAGATGTTGAGCAAGACCAGATCAGCACCAACCCCTGGGGAACAACAGTAGTTACAAGCCTCGAACCAGACCCCATGCCACTGATCACAACCCTCTGAGGTTTACCAGTTCTCAATCCATCTCACCATTCACTCATCTATCCCATACTTTATAAGTTTCATAACATGATGTTGTAGGAGACAGTGTCAAATACCTTGCTGAAGTCAAGGTACAGAACATCCGCTGTTCTCTCCCCATCTACCCAACCAGTGATGACATCATAGAAGGCTGCCAGGTCAGCCAAGTATGATTTCCCCTTGGTGAATCCATGTTGACTACCCCTGATAACCTCTTCTAATTGCTTATTTATCTTGTTTGTCATCATCTAACATTTTCTTCCGCAATTATGTTCTTTGAGCTATGCTGTTAGAACTAAAATAAAAGCACTTTAGTTAACTAAATTATTTTCAACTGTGAAAAACTTCTAGTATACAAATGTCGTCACTGAAAGTTCAAGCTGACTCATGAAGATGAAACAAGAATGCTTCTACTGTCAGAATTCCTGCGGAGTTGCATTAAATCATCAAGAGAACATCTGATTGCTGGTGGTCTCTCAATTCTTGGGAGCTTCACTTGTTTGTTAACATTTTATCCACTTATTTCCTCTGGCTCAGAAGTTACTTTCTGGATAAACTGCTCTGTTGTCCAAATATATGCTATTGTAGCATTTGGCTTTTCTATATGAAACACTAGCTTAGAGTTTCCCTACCACTTGCTAAAGCCAGAAGGTAACCTTCTGAGCCTTTGCACACCTGAGTTTCTGGTTAATTAGTGTGAAGCCATTACAAATTCACGTGGACCTGAAAGAACAAAGAACAATAGAGTCAGTAAATAACACATCTCTGCTAACAGAATGAAGGAGAATGTTTAGAAAGTTGCACCTTGGAAGATAATGATTTTGAAGGTGAAGGAAGAGAACTACTGAAACAACACCCTTCATAGGAATACACTTGTTCCTTGTCAGTGGGAGAGAGGACAGTATTCTCCTTTTCCTCCAAGTATATGTTGTGTATAAAAGGTAGTATGCATGACAACTCAGGTTGTGGAGAAGAAAATCAGACAAATGTCTGGATCCATAGTCGGCTTTGCTTATATTGTTAAGCAGTCAGTCAGTGTATTTGAGCAAAAACATCCTTCATCCAGGTTTCCCCCAAAAATTTAACGAAGGTATAAAGGAACAGATGTTGTCCACTCACTAAATTTGTGACCAACAAGCAACAGCTGTTTCAGTGAGAGGTAAGATAATCTGCTTCCTAATAGCAGTTTTGAGAGTTTCCAATGGAAAAAAATATCCTTGTACATATGAAATGTAAAGGTTTCCATCTCTCTTATGTATTTTAAAACAGTTCCTGTATTTTAAATCAGTTCCTGATTTTTCTTTTTCTCTTGCTAAGTATTTCTAAAACAATGGCTTTAAGTCTATTTTGTGGTAATAATTCTCATGCAATAATTCTTTTTGTGGAAAGATTTCACCTTTGTGTTTTTTTGTTTTTTTTTTAACCACCTTTTTTCATTTATTTCTTTTTCCTCAGAAGAAAAAAATACTTACCCACTTAATTTTTTTTCTTCTGTTTTGTATGTGTTTTTCTTATTTCCTTGTGCTGCGTCTCTCTGAATGCATATGTCCTACTCTTTCCATTTTCTCTGTACATTGGGATTTTTGAAGACTGCAACTATTCTCATCATCCCTACGTGTAGTTTCTCTACTCACAAAGCAAACTAAGAGATAAAGCTAAGACACTGTCATGTATGCAATGACTTCAGCACATTCTCTGAGTTTAAATTATTTTTAGAGATGAATTTTCTGGTATCTCTTTCACAGAATTTTTTCCAACTTTTCTCTATCATTAGGAAAAACTTCTCTGAAAGAGAGGTTGGGTATCAGCTGCTCAGGGAGGTGGTGCAGTCACCATCCCTGGAGGTGTTCAAGAACCATGGGGATGTAGCACTAAGGAACGTAGTTTAGTGGATGTTGTGCAGAAAGAGTCGACGGTTTGTCTTGGTGATTTACAAGTCTTTCACAACATTAATTTTTCTATGATTCAAGTTACTTAAATGCATTATCAAGACAGGGAAAACTTATGTTTGTCAAGGAAATATTTACTATTTTTAAAGTGTCTTATTTGATGGCCCTACCTGATCATTGTTCACTGAAAATATTTAAGGATTTAATTGCTCTAACCTCTTTCAAAAGTCAGTAGGTGGAGACTGGCTCTACTAGGGTACATTTCAAATCTTCATTGAGGGGGATTGCCTTGATTGCCTTCTGGAGGTTTTTTTGTTTCTTTGTTTGTTTTTTGGAGATGACCTGGTTCTCTAGTGTCTAATTTGACTGTCTCAGGCAAGTGTAATTAGGCTTGTAAGTGTACTGGATTTAAAGTTTGACTATTCATTTACTGGGAGAAAAGATATGTACCAATGCTAGGGATTGCTAAGACTTGTGCTGTATTTCTAGCTATATCAGTGTAGATTAGTGATTTTTTAGGTGGAAGCTATTATGTAGTCTCAGAAATTGATCTAATGCCTGTTTGAAGTCACTGCAGATACTCTTGTTGATAGCAGCTATCTTTGAGACTTTCTATGAGATAATAAATATAAGAACTACTTGAACAGAATTTATTAAAAAAATAAATCAATTAATTGAGAGTTTTCTTTTGTTTGGCGTAGTATTTGTTGTCCAGTCATGCATAGTGAGAACTGATTAAACACGAATGCTTGCCTAGTAGTACGTGCAGATTATTTTCATTCGTAAGATGACTCCACAATATTCAGTGTTCGTTTGCTCTATTGTTCAGTCATACCATGTCGTCGGTGGCACTTTCTTCTAATGGACTTCACACCTAAAAGCTATTAATTTGAGCATAACAAATAATGAATCAGTAGCAAGGAGTGGAACTCCAGTACATATATGGAACTCTTGAGATTTGCAAATGGTTTTATGACTGTGAGCAGTTAATACCAGTATTTCTGAATGATTAATATTGTAATGCCATGGACAGAAGAAAATTGAATAACACTGCCTATTGATGGAAAATTATCTGTTATTATGTCACTTGGTGACTTATGTACAAGGGCTGCTCCAAAAGTAATGTCTCTTATCTTACCATGTAGACCCACAGCATCAAAGGAGAATGATGGTATAGCAGTAGGGGTTGAATTTTCTAACCAATATCCAGTTCTATTTTGTTGCCATGTGACAGGTAGCAGCAGAGGGGCAGAATGGCAAAATAGCATCTGACATGGAAGTGTGCATGTGAAGCATAAAAGTGTAATTTAATTCCTCCATGTGGATTAAATGGCACCTACTGACAATCATCAGTGCTTGCTGAACATTTATAGAGGCCAAACAGTGGATGTGAGCACAGCGATGTGGTGGATGCATTTCAGCAGTGGTGACACTGACAGTGGGTCACCTCTGCTTGTGCAGTTTCTTATGCATGTGACATGCAGGCTCCTGTTCACTGCTGGTGAAAATGCCTTGCTGGTGGTGGTGACTAGGTTGAAAAATAGTGTTTTGTAGCTGAGAATTTGCTCTATGAAGAAGTGCTACAGTGCTCTTTGTTGTAGTTTCCATGGAAATAAATAAGAGCCATTATTTTGGAGCAACCTATGTGCATATGTTTACTTGTTTGTTTTTTCTAATACATATGATAAACACAGATGGATATTTTTGCCTGTTTAAATGAGAGATTTAAAAGAATATTAATTATATTAGTGGTTTTTAAAAATGTATTCATCAGTAATATCTCACGGAGTACGTATGCTGCTCATACTGAATTCGTGGGACATATACACATAATTTTTAGGTCAGTGCTTCAAATCCTATAGTGGAAATCATCTGATGCCATGTGCTTTTCCCTTTGAAAAGGTTGGTTTCAGTGAGTAACTCTTTGAACTAGGAGTTCAAAACCGCTAGCTCTCTCTAGGAGTCCAGATTATTTGAAATAGATGATGAGACTGTACTCTGTGGAAATATTCAAGCACTTCAATTACTTGACTTGACTAGACAGAAAGACCATGAGGAAGCTTACAAATATGTTTAAACCTGAATTAAATGGTCCCAAAAAGGGAATGTAATTTTGAAAATGACATAGATGGTGCCCCATGCCTGAGTAACATTGCATATCCCTAAACATGGTAGACTGAGCCCATATGCTGTATATCGTGTATATCATATTACATATAGACTGAGCTCATACAGAAAGCAGAAGAAAAGCTGGAAAACAGATCTTCTAAGATCCTTACAGTAGAAACAAAGAAATGCAAGGTGGAGAAGCTACCCACTTTTTTAAACGTGAACATGGTTTTAGACTATGATTCTGTCACCACATGGACATGTCTAAAGAATATGATATGTAATACTTCATCTGGCTGTCAAAATAGCTCTAAGACTAAAATAAGTTACTAGCTGTCTTTTCCCTATGGAGTAAAGGGTTCTTTTTTTACCAATCACTTACAAAACAGTACAGTACAACCAACTTCATTTAGACATTAACTGCTAATGGTTTCCTTCTTACAGATTCTAAACGGTGGATTTATTGAATCACACTAAGCTTGCTCCTCCAGGGGGTATGTAAGAACAAGCTTTTGTATCCTTAGAAACAAACTGCAAATCAGCAGTTTTAATGCTGCCTAAGGTCCACTGTTGTTGGTTGGCTGGATTTTTTTTTCCTGTGTTTTGTTTTAATTACTAACATACATCAATTCTATGTTAATAGTATGAAAACAGAAATATTCAGTAATGTTTAAGGAACTGAAAGTAGTTAACCTAATTCTAAGCTGCAAAATATTAGAAGAGTCAGCACGTTAAAGGAGGTGCAAAATTATAATGGGACGTTTGCCTTTACTGGTGTTCAGCTTTTATATGAAACTGCATTAAACTTATTTTGCTAAATATGCTGATGAGCCTTTTCCAAATATAATTTCCTTTCCCTTCCTCTCTCTTACTACCACAGTTTCCTTTTTCACCCTTGCGTAATTGTCTAACAGGTCACCTTTGCTTAGTTAGAAATATAACTTAAATTTGTTTTTGTTTCCTCAGGTGTGCAATACAAACACTTATTTTTCATTCTGGTTGACGACCTTGTAAATTTTTATTCAGAATGATAAAGAACAAACATTTTTGTAAGAGAGAGAATTACTCAGTGGCCTGTTGCCTGGCAAAAATCAATGCAAAAAGGTCTGGCATACCACTCACTGGTGTACAACCAGGAGTGCTAATGCAGTAATACTGTACATTCTGCACAGTAATGTGCAAATCTGCAAAGGAAATGGAAAGCCTTACATCTGCATAAGGGTAAATAGATTTGGGTAATACAAACTAATGGTTACTTCATCTCCTGGAGTCTTGGTTTATTACTTTCTTTGAAAATCCAAAAAGCTGCATAAATTGGTGGCATTCAAAACTGTGCAGTAGATTATGTGGCTAGAAGTGGTAGCTCAGAATAATTTCCAGGACTATGGACATAGCTGAGCTAATTCAGCTTCAGATTTTCCTATGGCTATAGGCAAAGAAGGTTGGACTTAATTCATATGTGCTTGCTGTTATTTTGTTGGAGTAAATGTCTTCCTTTGAAATACCTCAACCTTTGCATAAGGCACTGCAATGTGTCACATTTCAGAAACTTTTACATGGGAAAACATTAATTAACATTTGAATCAATGGCATGGTGATAATAGAAGTAAGTGAGCTTCTTTATGTTCAGAGGATGTTGATGTTTTAAATTTATAAGCATACATTACAGTGTGTATAGGCTCAATAGCTCTAATGAAAGGGTTCACAGTTCCACAGTGTGACAATGCTGAGATATCCTCACACTGAGTTATGGAAAAGGTGAAACAGGACAAAGAAGAGAAAAGAATGCCCTAAATTATTCTGGGTTTTGCAGAAATACATGAATCATGATGTATTTTTATGTTACTGAAAATGTATCTGTACACCGATTTTAAGAAAAGCATTCTGAAAGAAGATGCTTATCTGCCAAGTTAGGAGTCTCTTTAAAAGTAAAAATAAAGGCATAGAAAGTTACCATGCAAGCATTTTCTTTTGCCTGTTAAGACAGAACAGATAGGGAATAACAAAGATAACACAAACTACCCACCTACCAGTGAGTACTTTCAATAAAAAGTATGTCTAGCTTCTGCATGGCAAAACTGCTGGAGTAAGAATGCAAAAGTCATGACAAATCACTTTTTCCTATAATGTAAAAACATCATTTTCTCCTTAATTGGTCCCTGTGAAAAATCTGTGGCTTTACTTGAAAAGTGGTCTCTTGGTTTAGTTTTAATGAATACAGTGTCTCTGAATGATCCTATATTGACAACTGTGAAGACTTGTATCATCTCTTTTTTATCTAAAGAACCATATACCTGGGGCAGTGACACTGCTTGTATCACCAAGGTGCCATGCTTATACCTTTATCTCAAATAATGACAGGTTTGTTCTGTCTCCTTGACTTATCATTTCCTTAGCTCCCTATTGTGAGAGAGGCCCAGCTTATAGCCAATTAGTATCAGATGTTGCAGTGATGTTTCTGAGCCTGAATATGTTTGGCCTTTGGGAGCTGAGTTGAACGCTCCAAACTCCTTACAGAAGGAATGTTAACTCCTATTTGATGGCAATATGATTTGATACTCATTTGTGTTTGATCTATTACCCTATATACATGTGGAGTCATTCAATTCCTTTGGAAATAGATTGTAGGAATTAACAAAAATGATTAGGAGGCACATTTGTTTCTTGATATAGCCCTTTGCTAGGTGAGCCTGCTCTTTAGCAAGGAAATTAGAGAGACTTGAAAATTTTCTTTTTGGTAGATAGCATTCATAATATCAGAACAGAAAAATTTTTTGCAAAAGCATTTTTATAGAGTAAATAACCATTTCAAAACAAATGAGTGTTATCTGCTTATTATGTAACAAAACCAAGCACGGTTTCTCTAAGAGCTATTATATTATAGTAAGCTTTAATAAGTCCTTTGGTAAAAATCCAAACTTTGCAGTTCCAACTCTCAGCAGGTTTTTAAATGTAATCCTATACTTTCAAAGCATAGCGTTCGCATCATCCTGATAATTGTTAGATGGGAAGAAAAATGGTGATACTGCAAAAATCTTGTAGTTTAATTTGCATTTAAAGCTCTTGCAAATGCGTTTTAATTAACATTATGTTCCACATCACTTCTTACTGACAAAGTGGTTTTAATCTGTACAATTTAAAGAACGCTATTCAAAACTGAGGTATACAGTAGAGTTTTGTAGCAGAGCTCCAAGAATTAATTACTTTTCAACATATTAAGAGTCTGTGGGAATACCTGTGTCATGCTTTGCTAGTGACTGTAATTAAGACATGGAGAATAAAGTCCAGACTCCTGGCTGTTCTGTGAATACTCAGAGAAAAAATAATGCAGGGAACATTCCTGGGAGCAAAATTCCTGTTCTACTCCATTCATGTACCCACAAATGAAGAGATGAAGAGGACTTCCCACTGATTCTGTGTCTGCCCCGCTGCTGATAGCTGAATAAATGTGTGTGAGAAAGTATAAGCAATGTGCCAGGAATTCTTTTCCTCTGAGTAAGGAATAAAATTCTCTTAGGATGCAAATCTTGATTTTCACAGATATTATTGTAGCCTCCAAACCTGGGTTCTCTTTACAAAAAAGTGGTCATGGTCTGTAGTTTTGCTAAATCTGCTTAGTGCAAAATATCATCTTGGTAAATTTTAAGCAATTAACATGTTGCTCTAAAAATCCTTCCCCCTTTAATTCTGAGATTTCTGAGCTGGTAAAAGACAGTAGACTCCTACCTCTCTTGCTTGTCTCAGAAAATAAAGGACAAAAATGGATTTATAGGCATACTTTAGCATAGGAAAAACAATTCATGACTAAGTCTTTCTTCCAAATACCTTCTTTCTGCTCATTTCCCTAGTGGCAATATCATTTTAGATCCTGATCTCCTTTTTTCCTGGTCTTCTTTCCCCTCTTCTTTCCCTCAGTTATGCCAATAATGTTCATGGGACTGCACTGGGAACAGAATACCATAAGTGACTGATGTTAAAAATACTCCAACAGGGAAAAAAATGGGTAGGTTTCTTAGAAGGGTTTTCAAACTGTACAGTTAATATGCTGGTGGAAATGGGTTCCCAAGAGTGAAGTGAGGAACAAAATCCACATAAATGGCAACATCTTCTAAGAAAATAAAAAATGTTCATAATATTAAAGAATTCAGATACGTGTGTTAATGGAGATACGAAGCTTCTGGCAGAAGTTTTGTGTTTTGCCAAAGGGAAGCCTAAGTAACCCCAGAATCTCCTAAATTTCAGTTTTAGATTTTTCTTCACATATTTTCTTTCCTCTATATTTTATCATGGTCTATTGGTTCAGGAAGATAAGTATGTAAAATAAAAGGATTGAAATGTATTCAGTTGTGCAGATCTCTATTACAAGCTTAAATTTCATGCCTAACTTAAAGGCAAGATTCCTATCTAGAGGACATGGGCATGCAAGAGAGGGTTTATGGCTTTGTCTCTAGTTTAGCAAAGTGCCTTTGAAGTAGGATGACTATGGGCTAAGTAGACTTAAAATTAGTGCTTATTTAACTTGTACTGAATGTAGGCAAATCTCTCTGTAAACATTAGCTGCTAATAATAATGGAAAATGCTTCTAATCCTGACATAGATAAGGTAACAAATGGGAAGGAGCTCTTGTTTACATTATTTGTAACTTTTGTGAACAGGGTTCTTCTCATTAACTAATCTAATGTAAATGGAGACCTAAAAAGTTGAGCTGAAGTGTTAGCACTTTTATCTACTTCCTGAGAAGGGGTAAAGCATAGGAGTGACAAATCTACACAATCTCTCTACTAAGGGACTGTCTTAAATGTAATTTAAGGTTGCTAAGGTTGTTAAATGATATAGGAGGTACAGCTCAATTATTTTTCTTTTGTTGTTGTTGTTGTTGTTGTTATTGTTTTGTTTGTTTGTTTGTTTCCTATCTTCCTATCGAGGCTTCTCTTTCTTTTCTGATTTACACTCTTTGATAGAGGCTGGATGAGAACAGAGACTGGTACTTGTGACAGTATGCTTGTCTACCCAGCATTCTCCTTTGGCCTGGCCATTACATACAGCACCTTACTCAAGCAGAAAATGAATGCATTATTGGTAATGTTCCTGGTATTGCAAAGACTGATAACAACCCCAACTTGTCACAGGTTGCCCAGAGAGGTGGTGTATGCTCTGTCCTTGGAGAGATTCAAGGTCAGGCTGAACGGGGCTCTATGCAAGCTGGTAGAGCTGTTCATTGCAGGGAACTTGGACTAGATGACCTTTAAGTCTCACTTCCAGCTCAAAACATTCTATGATGAATGGATCCTGTGGCAGTAAATAATCAAGCGTACCTTCCCGTTTCCAATCTTCTTAAGTCACTATCTTACAATTAAGCTTTGTTAAATCACTGTATTTTACTAGTAAATACATTCCTGCCTCTCTCTTATGAGTGCAGTGTGATTTCCACCTGTGAAAATACCACATAAGACTGTGTATGATTTGCATGGTTTTTTACATTTGTTTTGTAAAAAATAAGAACATTTCAAGTCATTCTAGGAATAAAATATTATCTTTCCAATTTCCTGAGGGAAATAGTTTGTTTTTCCTCATTTCATAACAAACAGAAAATTTGTCAATATTTTGAGGGAGGGAGAGGAGGAACTGAGGAGGAGAAAGTGAAGAGAGCTCATTGCTTCATAACAAAGTTTTTTTGATAAAAAATTCCCTATCATCTCTTTCCTCTTGACCAGTCAGAATGGAAGATGTTAAGTAGCTTGTATTTAATTCTGTGGGGACTCAACTTCCCACGGTTCTGTATTTCTTAATTGGTGGTTTTACATGACTTTTTGCTTTTGATAAAATTTTTCTCAGTATCTCTTGCTGTATGTTGCCTTGACTTGGAATTCAATTGAGTCTAATGCATCGTGCTGGCATGCAGGTAGTAGAGGTGGACTTATTTGAGTTCTGTAAGATCGACATTGAAAGGAACAGATTGGAAATGCTACAGTTCTGACTATATTCCAGAACCTCTGCCTTCTCCTTATCCTCAGTGGTCACATTCCCAGCATCATCCAGCAAAGAGTGGATATTCTCCTTTGTCCTCCTCTTACTGGAATGCACTGCCCAAGGAGGTGGTGGAGTCACCGAACATGGGGGTGTTCAAGAAACGTTTGGATATTGTGCTGAGTGATATGATTTAGCTGGGGAGTATTGGTGATGGTTGGACTGGATGATCTTTTAGGTCT
>PPHD01000884.1:36279-51181 GCA_002909625.1 Bambusicola thoracicus
GTTTTTCCTCATTTCATAACAAACAGAAAATTTGTCAATATTTTGAGGGAGGGAGAGGAGGAACTGAGGAGGAGAAAGTGAAGAGAGCTCATTGCTTCATAACAAAGTTTTTTTGATAAAAAATTCCCTATCATCTCTTTCCTCTTGACCAGTCAGAATGGAAGATGTTAAGTAGCTTGTATTTAATTCTGTGGGGACTCAACTTCCCACGGTTCTGTAGGAATTCACCTCTAATGTTCCTTGCATTTCTTAATTGGTGGTTTTACATGACTTTATGCTTTTGATAAAATTTTTCTCAGTATCTCTTGCTGTATGTTGCCTTGACTTGGAATTCAATTGAGTCTAATGCATCGTGCTGGCATGCAGGTAGTAGAGGTAGACTTATTTGAGTTCTGTAAGATCGACATTGAAAGGAACAGATTGGAAATGCTACAGTTCTGACTATATTCCAGGATTCAGTTCTTCTGTTTGAAATACAGAAATTGCCTAGATGTCTTGAAATAATTAAGGCATCATTATCCTGAGAAATTGGTATATATTAGGAAGAAAAGAATATTTTTGGGTTACAGCAAAATGGACAGATTTCTTCCCTAAAATGGATGAGGGCAACTCCTGCATCATGTGTGGTTATCTTCTGCCTTCACCGTGTTTTTCAGTATCTTTTAACCAACAGGACATGGTAACATTCTGACAGCATATCAGACTCCCTTGTAACATCTTTCTCACCAAACTGGAATGATATGGATTTGATATGTGGGTTGTTTAATGGATGAGGAACTGTTTATAAGATCATACCCAAGGAGTGGTGGTCAATGGCTCGATGTCCAGTTGAAGATCAGTGACTAGCAGTGTCCCTTGGGTCCATACTGGGACCAGTGCTCTTTAACATCTTCATCATTAGCATCAACAGTGGGAACTAGTGCACCCTCAGCAACTTTGCGGGTGACACCAAGCTGACATGCCTGAGGGGTGGGATTTCAGAGAGACTTAGATATGCTCAAGTGGTGGGCCCAAGAGAAACTCATGTGGTTCAATAAATTGAAGTGAAAGTTCTTGCACCTGGGTCACAGCCACCCCTGCTGTCAGTATATGCTTGGGGAAGAAAGAATGGAAAATTTTCTGTGTTACTCATCCTGTTCTATGCTGTGTTCTCCTGTTACAAATAATCTCAGATTCCCTGTGGTAGTTTATATGTTTAAAGGCTTTCAGAAACCAATGTGATCCTCTAATGTAAACGTTTCATAGCAAAGTTGTAGGACTTGACAGCGTCCATTCCTGTTAAAATCTAGACAGCTATGTTTGAACTGGACCTTCTTAAAAATAAATAAATAAATCTCATGTTGAATGAAAGCCCTTCACCAATTCTTAGGAAATACATTATTAATTACTTTCATATGTTATCTGGTTTCTAGGTTGAATTTTTCAGATTTCAGCTGCTAGCCATCTGACATATTAACTTACATCTGCTAGATTTAGGTGTTCTGTTCTGTGTATCAACTTATGGGATATGATCAGCTTCTCTCTTTGAGTCTCTCTTGAAGACTTTTGATCAGGATGAATTTTTCATCCTCCAGTCATTCTTTGGTAAATTCTTTTAAACATTTTTTTTCAATCTGTGGATATAGGACTAAACCTGACAGCAGTCAAACTTGTGTTAGGTAGGTGTGCTCTTGTTTCATGTTCACCTACTTTTACATCTAAGGGGTTGTTCTATTCTACTGGGCAGAGCATCACATAAAAAGCTCACATGCAGCCTAATAGTCACTGTAACTCTTTAATCTTGTAGAGTTGCTATTTGGTAGAATATAGTAGTGTGGAGGATTTTTGCTGCTTCTATGTCTGCCTTTATATTTGGTTCATTGAAATGAAGCAGAAGTTGAAATGAAATGATCATACTTCTAGTAATAACATCATATCTATGTCCCTGCCTTCAGGAGACCATTAATGATGTTAAGTAGAAGAGGACAGAGAGTATATACTAAGAAAGTACATCTAGAAACACAACTAAATAGTAAAACTGCTTAGAATAATTTTTCTGTTCTTACTGACATTCTAATACATGTATTTCTTGTTTATTTTGTATCAGTTTATGAGTTGCAACATCCTATAGCAGGAAGTCTATTACCTTACTGATATCTGTATATTGCAACAACATTGTCTTTCACAAATTTGTCAAGATGACATTTTGCAGATTTAGCATCTAGGTATTTGAAATTATTCAAAATACATGTAATGCTGTTTCACTTTAGACTTCATTCCTGCTAACTTGGAAGCAGGGCTTAATTTATGTGGAAAGAGTTGCCAAAACAAGGTACTAGAATGCTAAACCATTAAAATTGCAGTGCTGACAGGCAGAAGAGCTTGTAGCATGCATTTCAGAGGGTTCAGTCATAGATTAAGACTTGCTCTAAGGAAAACATCAACTTTAAGAGATTTTTCTCTTGAGCATTCCAGTCTTGCTCTGATTTAACTTGATGATGATCTACAGTTATCTGTATACATGTTATGTACTTGTACGTAACTTGTAAAGTTACATGTACTCTACTTGAAAGTAGAGTACAAACTGTGTGGTTGGCATCTTTGAGCTCTATCTGCTGCATTCTTTCTAAAGATCAAGTGTTCAAAATAACAGCTTCAATTCATAATATATTAGATCCAAGCAATAGCTATATTTCCCCCCAGTAAACAGTGATTGATGTCAAAAAGGCATCCTACTTCTGCAATTTTCAGTGCATTTTTTCCTCCTTTTCTGTTCTCAGTTATCATTCAGCAGGACAGGGAAAAATGTAGTATGAACTAGTAGTGGGAAGATGCTCCACAGATAATGTTTAGGTTGAGTGGAGGATGTCTGACAAGGGAGATGACACTGACCATTTCTTCATCATGTGGGAGTGGGTATTTGCTGCACACAAAAGATTTCTTTGACCTCTGCTTGCTATCAGACAGAGAAGATAGAAGCATTGAAAATATGGTTACAGTTACCAGCTTTTCAGTTGAGGCTTTTCCTGCTTTGTTGCTGACTTCTAAGTGGCAAAACTGAAATGTGTCTTCTAATAGATTCAGTGTCATTAATGAATTACATACATATAGTATTTCCTAGAAATTGTATTCATAGTAATTCAGAATTTAGTCCATTTCCATTAAACAGAGCATCAATCTATATACGCTCACGTGAGTAGGATTACAGAATAGGGTTCCAAATCAAAATCAGGATTAGTATCAAATTAATACAAAAAAGTAGTTTGTCAAAATGCATTTGAGTAAGGACAGAAAGTGGTTTGTTTTTGGTAGACTCACAGTAGCCACATTACTTTTAGGAGTGTCCCCGTAGAGATGATGTCTTGGGTGTCCAATTTCTAAAGGCAGTTATTCAAAAGAGTTGTACACTTTGTGTTCCACTGTATATTAGCTATGCTGAATTCACTGGCAGATTTCTTCGGAAGAAAATCTTTGGCATTAAAGCTAGTATAATGTCATTGTTCTGATTCCAGCCCTTCAGTTAGAACCTTATTTAATGACAGGGGACGGAGAAAGCTATGGAATTATTTGGGACAGGAAAGGAAAACTATGAGAACTAGAACACAAGTGTAGGGTACCTGTGGTATCTTTAAGCCTATGCAAAACAGTGATGGTTTTCCTTATATTTTTCTGTTTCCCTTGATTTCACTGATGAATTATTTAAAGTCTTTCTTTATATGAAAACTAAAATTGAGAACAGAAGGAAGAGGAAAAATCTAGAAGGCATTCAGTCCTTACTGGAAAACTTCAATTTGCTTACACTTTCTGAGTTTTACAGAAATGGCAGCTGAAACAGCTGTTTGTCATTGCACAGTATCTAGGAGAGAAATGAGAGGTGTTATGAGCTTTAGACAAATAAGAACAGTCATTCTGTCAATTACTGGATAATGGAAAGAAGCGTAATTGAGTTGTATCATCAGAAAGCATGCAAAAGTGTTAAACAGCTCTTTATCTCTTCTCTGTATCATTCTAACTACTATTTTCATTATCTATATGAAATCTCCTAGAAGAGATCATGTCTACCTTGATTTTGATGTGCACCTTCTGGCTTGCAGAGATCTTTCATGTGATTCTTCCCTGTTCCTTCTGTGGTTATGTTCTGGACTAATATTTTTGTGGATACTGATCCCTTCTGAAGTCTGACAGAAAACTTGTCTGTCTTTACGTGTGCAAATACTAAACAGTAGGCACTGTGAGCAGGATATTTCAGTGTTCTGAGTATACTGTATGCTGTATTCTCAGCAGTATCAGCCAGTCAGTATCTGGACAGGCAAATTCAGTGAGCAGGATGCTCATAAGGGCCATGTCCACTTCTAGGAGTTGGGAGGATATTTCAGCAGTAATTATTAGGAAGAATTTCAGATTTATGCTGTTAAAAACCAGTCAGCTTGGCTGGCAGGATGGTGCTAAGGTGCTAAAACTGGAGCCCTGTTAATAGTGTCATAGGGGCTAGAATAACACTATGGGGAAAAACACTCCAACTAACCCTAAGGAGGAAATTGATTAAATTTTGTAGCTTACAGAAAAATACTATGCACACAGGGAGACTCAGATGGATAGCTGAATTCACAACTAACTGAGGATAGGTAAAAAATAAAGCTATGGGCAAGCTGTTAGGAGTTTGCTGTTTATTTTCCAAAGTATGATGGTCTCTCCCAATATACATTATAGGAATGCAGCTGCACTGGCTACTTAACAAGCTGCAGTTTCAATTTTGATTGTTTTATTTTTTTCCTACTGTTTCTTTCTGAGCCTGTTGTTCCCTAATCAGACTGAGAGTATGGCCTTAAGGCAGCTTGTCCAGGTGCAGGGTCTGCTTCAGCAGGGAGATCTGTTTCAGGGGTTAAGTGCTTTTCCTCTGCATGATTTATTGATGGGCTTCCCCTTTGATGCTGTCTGTACCTTCTGCCTGTTGTGCAAAACATCTGACTAACGCTGCTTGAGGGCTTGCCATGCACAACAATTAGCTCAGAGTTGAAGGCAGGGGCCAGCACACATTTGCACTTCCTACTGAAGGGGGATGGAGATGAAGCGTGCCAGGGCTCACCACTGCACAGGCATCCTGAGGTTTTTGCACTGCTCTTTTAGTTCTATAGCTGTGCATTTAATCCTTGCCTCTGCCAGTCTTTTCAGTATACTTCTATGCTGAAGGTGATTAAGACTGTATTTTCTACAGTTGTGTTTGCAGCACTCACATGACAACATGTCTGGGATCCTTTGGCGAGGTAGAGCACACAGGGACAGATCTTTATAAACAGTGAAGGTGAGGACCATAGAAATGGAGTTCTTTCATCAGATGTATTCTTCCTAAAAGAAGGACTTTCCACATTAAGGAAAAGCTGAAGCCCTTCTTTTTGGAATACTTCTCTCAAAAAACTATGAAAATTAAGATAATGACATAAAATTATATCCTTCTAAAATTAGATCAAATTCAGTAGGAGTTGATTATTTTTTTTTTTCTCTGTTTTGAAGATAGAGATCAGGATGACCATGTGGATAGATATAATCACTGTGAATAATTAATCCATTTAGTACATCAACCATAGGGTTGGTATAAACAGCAACAAGGACTTGGTTCTATCTTGGGATAAGTTTATATCCAGTAGTGCTGTTTCTTATTGCATTTTTCACAGAACAGTCTGGCACTGTGTGCATGCAAGGAAGCAGAGCTGAACCATCTTGTTCCATAAAAAGGAATTTAAACTTAATACGTTTATTTTTAGATCAAATATTTCACTGACCTTACAGATTCCCCTCCTATTTGATGCAGTGTTGTCTTGGAAATACATGAATACATCTTACTGAAAATTGTACTAGATTCACTGGGGACAGGAGAGAGTGAACTAGGTTGATAAGCTGTTGCTTGAGAATTTAGAAGTAATATTAAAAACATGAAAATAAATTCAAAGTATTGGAGATGGATGCTGCAACTGTTACCAGTATTAAAACTTTGTGGGCATCTAGGACACAACAAATTCATGTCAGAATGTGTAGAAAAGAAGTTATTTGGTTTATATGAACTGGACAACCTGAAAAAGGATGTAAAAGCAACAATGACTAAATAAATGTAGAGAATAATACATTAAAATCTATTAAATGTTAGTAAGACATAAGATTTGTTAATAAATGCAGGCCCATTTTTATCTGAATGGTTTCTGACAATGTGCACTCAGTTTGTTTCTAGTATAGATCTAGAGGCTTACTCTAAATCATTTGAGGCCAAGAGTAACGTGAATAGCTGTAAATCCGGTATTTGGGCTAGAGCAAGTTTTGCCGTAACACTTCATCTCCCATTTGTGTTTGGGACTGATCTATATCTGCTCCAGCACTCTTTAAAGAGTTATTTGTGTTCTTTTTCTTGTCTTTCGTTTCCTCTTCAAATGTCTTCTTTGAAGAACTATTTAATTCCAGTAGGAGCTCTGAGATGATGGGCTGCATAATGCTCCATACATATGGCTTGTTACTGATAGGAGCAATTGACTAGTAAATCTCTTTGTAATTTTCTTATTTGTTTTATCAGGTAGCTATCTAAAAGATCTGTTATTTTAAGGACCTATTTGTATGTTGCAAATGAATGCTCAGAAATGAAACACACTGCTTACATTCAAAGCTATCAGTCCCTTAATATATTTTTGTATACGTTCTAAGCCTCACTTCTAGGACTGTTGTTATTAAGTAAAAGGTTGAGAACTTATATCTTTTATAAAAGTATATATGTTTTTTTATGTTGTAAAGGAGAGCCTAAGGAAAGCTTAGAGGTATCTCCAGTAGGCATTTCGTTCTTTGTATGACATTTTAAATTAAAACAATATTCTTATGATATCTTAAACCAGTCTCTTGTGATTTAGGGAGGGAAGAAAGAGTTCTTAAGCCATGGGTCTGAACCTTCGGGACCAGATAAAGAACCCTTATAGGCACACTTTTTCCTCTGTTCTGAATATCAGTAATCAGCTACTTAACATTCCTCTATGAGTTTAAAGGAGAATGCTTTGTTCTCTCCTCTATCTATTCTCAAGTAAGTCACATAGAGCTTTCAGGAATAGCATCTTACTCCCTTGTGTCAGATTCTCTGTGGGATGAAAGTGAAGCCTTTCTAAAAAAGAATTATTACTGAAGACTCTCATAAGGATGTCAGAACAAAAGGTAGCTTGTTCATTTCCTATTATTAGTTTGGCCCACATTAAAGTCTTTTCTGTTTCTGTAGTACAGGGAGTTCAGAATCAGTCACACATATATGTCTATAGTAAACACCTCTCTGTCTCACCACACCCACAGAACATTCCATTCGTCTTTCCTCCTTAATTAATAAATATAACAGAAGAAATCCAAAATTTGATTTGAGAAGTGAACACAGGAAATCTTTCCTCCATCACCATCTTGTAAGCTGCAAAAGTAATAACAATAAAAAGGAATCATTCCTTATGACAAAACTTCTTTAAAGTAGGGCAGGTAGAGCTGATGTTTCTATTGTTTTCATTTGCTCCTGTCACCTGTCTTCCTGGGACTCCATCAGTGTCGTAAAAAGCAAATTGTTCTACCTGTCAGCTTTTATCAGAAAACACAAACACATCAAAACTGAGCTTGGAAAAAAAATGCTTGTTTGTGATTTGTTCATTTTCACACTAAGTCTGAGCTATACCTTATTACTTTCTATACATGCTGTTTTGCTATTCAGCTTGGGATTAAAAAAATACATGTATATTTATTTTGGAGTTAGAGTGTCACTACATACCCTGCAGTGCTGCAAACAGGAAGCTAAAGAACAAGAAATTCAGGTTTCTGCACAAAATTAATGACAGCTGAAACTCCAAAGTCCTAATTTCTGTATTTAATGTAAACCCCTACCACCTTGGCCTCCCAGAGGGAGAGAAATAGTTTTAAAAGCATCACTTTATAAACCTGTAAGCATGGAAGTGTTTGCTTACATTGCTATAATTATGTCAGCACTTCTGCTGCCAGCTCTATTTTTTTATGGATATAACATCTGACTCTCAAAATGATTCTGGCTGAACCTTTTAAATTAATGTTGATCTATCCCTTATGCTGTCTCATGCCAAAGTTATTATATGGGTGCTGAGAAAGAAAAGGAGGCCACTCTTAATACTTTATGCTATCAATCCCTGTTTCTATGATTAAAAAAAAATAGAACACCAGAATCGGTTTGCATAAGGGCAGCTCTTTCTCTGTTGGCTGCATGTGTTCCTAATGATGGCATATGTGCTTAACCTTTGGAGTGTAGGAATACTACTTCCCTTGCTACAAATGGTTCTATCTCCACTATTACAAAATATTACAAAATATTACAAAATATAATGCATGCATTAAGAAGGCCATTTTCAACTCTGTGAAATTATGTTCTGTTTCCTCTCCGCCCTGTCTGGCCCTCAGCATTTTTATGTGAACTTCTTTCTGCTTCCCGCCTTTCTGGATGCCAAACTGCACTCCTCCATGTGAAATGGGACATGATGGAATGTTCAACCTGTTGTTTTCAGAACTTGGATCTGTTGATCTGGCTCTGCACCTCTCTTTGGTGTACGAGCACCTTACTACGGAGAGATTTCCCTCTGAATTCTGGCCAAGCCTTAACTGCTAAGAAATCTGATGTTAAATTAAAAAATACAAATGGACTGATCAGGCCATAAAACTGAGATAAAGATATGTAATGAACAGGTGCCACAGAACTTACGAACAATTCACACTGCTAAATGGTAAAGTTTCCAGCTACAGGTGATGCTAGAACAAAGAGCTACATGATAGCAGATTAAAGAATCCCTCCCCATATCAAATACAATATCTCATCTATTTCATGTCCAAGGCATATAGTGTGGAAAGTGAACAAAATGATTGGCTGGGATTTGTTTTCCCAAGGTGTAATGGAAATGTCACGGACTGAATCAAGGATTGAGCACCTGGTGGGAAGGTAGGGCTAACTGAGGGGAGCTCAGGTGCATGCAATGTACCTGAGTGACGGGAATGGATGGATGGAGCCAGGATTCACCCCTTCTCAGAACTTGGCAGACCTTCAGACCTTCCTGAGGCCTTCTGAAGGTAAGTAGGTGGGTTATTATTATTATTATTAATATGTGTTTACTGCAGTTTCAGTTGAGCAGATCTTAACTTGCTGCAGCCTAGGGATTTGCTGCTCTGCTGTCATGGTGCCTTTCTATCATGTTACACATGCTTACAAAAGGAGAAAGCAAGGGTATTTCGTATGGAAGATGGGGGGGAAATAAAATATAAATAAATAACAAACACTAACAAAGGAGAACGCTTCTAATCACTGAGGCAGTTAACAAAATAGCCATCTAAGCCTAAAGAAAATACCAAGAAGAAACAAATGTTCATCAGAATACAGAATATTAATAAAAACTTATCTGAGAGAATGGTTGGGTGCTGGAACAGCACCTGCCTAGGGAGGTTGTAGAGTCACAGTCCCTGGAGGTGTTCAAGAGACGTGTAGAAGTGATACTAAGAAACATGGTTTAGTGGGGAAAAACTGGTGTTAAGGAGACTAGATAATCTCGCAGAATTTTTCCAACCTTAATGATTCTGTGATTCTTTGTTGATCTACATTTCAAAGGAGTAGTTAAATAGTTATTCCTCTTATCCTAAAAAATAAGGCAGTTTCTAATACAATGATATAAAACCAGGCTATGTAATCTTAATTTAAATTTATGATATATTTACACTAGTAAGATATGAACTAATAAGAGATTTGGAGAACAATTATCAATGCAGTTAACAAATAATTATTTTTAATCACCAAATGGAACTGCAGGAGCCTGTAATAATAGAATTAATTTACGTTATCTACAATGTTAACCATCTTATGTATTTTAAATAAAAGTTATAAAAAAAGCTCAAAATATGTAGATAACTTTATATGTATGTAATATTTATGTTCATGTAGTTGATAAAAAATGCATAGGAAAAATACAGCTGATATTGGCTTTCATATGTAAAGTAATTTTTCTTGCTCTCATAACCCAAATATCTACAAATATCCATTTATAAAACATAAATTTAATCAATTTGTGCACTAAAACCGCAAATTTAGTAACAATATTCCCAATAAGGCTAAAGAGCAAACACTTCACAAGCTCAGTGAGTTAAAGTTGTTTTATTTTCATTTTCAATAACCAAATACAGTAATCCTTGCTAAAACTTTATTCAAGGCTCACATATCCACTGCTATAGTATGTAGCAGATAATGATTAGCAGACAAATTTTGACAAGATAAACATTTCTTGTACTCTATCTGAAGATCTGTATTAATTTTATTCCATTAGAGTTTTGACAGGAAAAAAAATACAAAAACCTTTGTAAATCTTTTGTATTAAATAATGTGAGAGTCATATTCACTAGAAATTGTCAAATATTTATTCAGGAGTAGGCTGTTGCTTGTACATGAGGGATGCTTTAGTATGACAGCCTGTCAGTGAGGTATTGCAATGACGATTGCAGTAAGATAGTGTAGATTTTGGTTAACATTGTTATTGTCTCAATAAAAGATGGAAAATACTCTGGTCACATAGTTGAACATGCCAGGTAGTTGTCTGTATTAATTGCACCATTGTTAGTGATCTGAAAGACTGTGTTGCTAGGTACATTTCCAAATCCTATTTAGATTTTAGATCTGAATAAGATTTGTGAATTTGTCTTGCGTGTTGTTTTTTCATTGACTCAAAATATGATCCCCAGTTTTTTCATTAAGTAACAACTGGAGGCCCGAACAAATATATTTATTGTGTAATTCTGTTTATTCACTAAAACTGCTTATAAAGTTTTACTTCCCTGAATGTGGTAGGAGAAGAAGAATAAAAAGAAAACCAAACACACAAACCTCTATTTTTTTTTTTTCAAGTATTCAACTTGCAGCCAACCTGTGCAGAAAATGATCTTTTTTATGTTAAGTCTTGCCAGAAATCCTACTTTCACATTTTGGTTATGTAGGAAACTTTAGGCTTACTAGACCTTATTTTCTTATCCATTTGCCTTTGGCAGCAAAAGGTTGTGATTTGCTATTCAAAAAGGGCAACTAACTGTGGCTTTTCTTGTCCCTTTTATGGAGTTCTTGACACATCCTTTGATTTTAATGAAATCAATAATAATCTAATCAATAAAAATCTAAGAATGAAATATTAGATTGGACCCAAGACTTCAGTTAGTACTTTTCAGCTTAATAATGCACTGTATTAGCATGCAGAAAGTTTTCTATGTGCTGGTACCAATTATATTTGTTACACCTATTGACTACTGAAAGCTTTATGTAATGTTCACCAAGTGAGATAGTGTAGAACTGCTGTTACTACTGATACTCAAGGAAGTTGTGAAGACTTTCATCTTTACAAGCATGAAAGAACATTACTAAGCCACAGAGAACTTTGTTACAAAAATAATTGTGTGTGCATATATATGTTTTTATCTGAAATGGAAGAAATGAAATCTTTCTGGAAACAGACATACAGGTGAAACTAGATGAGTGTTGTCCCCATTTCCGAGGTGCGTTCTGCCGGGGGCTGGCGATCTACCCTCGCTAGGGCCATTGCTACACAGACACCAATATGAGGATGCAGCAAATGGCATTTATTAATTGAGATACTATTGCTTATATAGAATATCTCCTGAGTTGCCTAAGTACATTGTTCCGCAATTGGACGTTACTGCTTACATTCCATAGTAACTATCTTCCTCCTACGGTTGTTCTTTCTACTGTCCCCTCCTCCTGCGGTTTTCCTGATAACAGTTCAAGGATAGTATGTTCTTGTCCACTCATCGCCCGTACTTTTCTATCACTGTCTTGCGTTGCTCACGTAGCATAGCACAATGAGCAGGGGAGGCCTAACCTGTCACAACCGAGGTCTCTGTATCTGCCTAATACAACAGATGAGGGCTAGTAAGTGAAGTAGATAGTAGAGTTTGTCACAACAGAGAAAATGACATGATTTACCAGCAGAGTAATAGAGGTTATACAGATCATAATAGTCTGGATTTTGCTCCTGGGAAGTGTTATAGTAGAGCTTGTGATTGTGGCCTGTTTGCATAACAGTGGTTGAGAAAGGGAATCAGAAGGAGTTATAGAGGGAAAGCTATCAGAGACATGAGGGATTGAAGCTGTTATCACTTTGAAGGAGTGCTTGAATTGAAATATCAAGGAGCAGAGGAGAACAAGAGAACACCTACAACTGAAGCATTATCCCAGAGAATCGAAATATTGAAAACAAACATGTTCCGGTGCTATCTTCTCAAAGGGTGCTACAAACCACACCTTAACTGATGCCCATGACCTCCATGGAACTCTGTGAAGAGTTTCCACCACGTGTTCCCAGTGTGCCCTAGAATCAGCTCTGAGTACAGGACAGCTTGCTGAGGTTCTTCATCCTCTCCCTTGGACAAAGGTGTTAGCAATAAGTAAGGCAATGAAAGGGATGGACTGTGTGTAAGGAGATTACTGCGGGTTTTTTTAGAGGTAGACTAAGTGAGGCCTGCTAACAGTGTGTGGTTTGGTGGAGGAGACCTCTGGGGCACATGTTCAAAGGACTTCTGTGGCCCCAGGATGCTAGTGGGAACCCATCTTCTGGAAATGCTGCAAAGTAGATCTCTGTTCTGGCCTGCTTTTACTGCTTTTGTGCTCTCAGATAACCTAGTGTGCACTCAGAATTGTGTTACTGATCCTGAGTATAGGCTCTAGCTGTCTTAACAGCCTCTAAATACAATATTTAAATATCAACCCTTTAAATACTAAGGCAAATGAAATCTTGGTAGTGTCTTGACCTGTGATAGGTAGGAAAGGCACTCTGCAAAATTCCTCACAATCTGATCAGATAAATGTAGGTCAGTCTTTGTAAAACTGAAATGAGCAGAAGGAATATCATATCCTTTCATATCAAGGGATGTACACCTGGAAGGTTTGTATAAGCATATAGCCTGAATCACCATATGCATTGGTGATATACGTCACCAAAGTGTGACAGAAGCAGTACAGGCCTAATAGAGCATAAAATATGTTTGATGCTATCACTGTTTATGGAGAGAGAAGAACGAAATTTAAGAACAGTCCAAAATAAAGAAGCATGAGAGAACAGTCAAATCAAAATTATCTCTTCATTCAGAACTGGAATGATAAAAGGCACACGCATATACAATTTCTGCTTGGTCAATAAAACAGTGGATTATTTATTTCTCAATATGATAATTTCAGTTATATTAGGTAAGCAGCACTTAATGTTACTACTGATTTGCAGATGCCTGACAAAAATAAAATCTTCTGGTCAATTTGTTTAAGTGAAAAATCTTAACAGCAATAGAAAATTCAGAGGCAATTTTGAGTCTGACAAGGAATGAAAATATTTCTAGTGTTAAAAAAAAATCCAAAGACAGGCTATTTTTTCTGTACACGTTGATCTTTAATTCTTCTTTCTCTGGGCAAGCTGAATGTTGCAACAGCAAGTGTTTGAGGGTAAAATCGTGTATTTTGCATACAAAAGTGACTTCATTCTTTTTTATTTTGAAGTTGAGATAAAAGCACCGAATTAACAAGGGGTAAAGTAAATGGACATATAAAATGCTTGAGTTCTTACGGCGGTAGGTGATATTAATTACATAGACAAAGGCTTTCTAAAGAGATATAATTTGGAGGTGACAGTTTCTCTCAAAGTAAAAAGCAGGTGGTAGATGAAAACTGCTTAGGAATCAATGTTCTATAATACTAATGTTATGAATTAAATGTAATTTTGAGGATTAAAATAAAAATCTGAAGTGAAGGGGGCATAGGGTTGTTTTCTGTGGATCTCAAATCCATTTTTTCCGATTTTGCTTTTGTAATGAAAGAACTACTGTCAAGGATTTAGCAGAGTATGAAGAGGTAGCTAGCCGACTCCAGATAGGAAAGATTTCATTTTCCAAAATCAATTATACATTCAGGTAATTCCAGTAAACCTTACACATGGAACTGCTGAATCATGGCCTGAACCACTAATTGATCACCCGAGGCAAGCACTGAATCAGCAGTCATGGGAGAAAAGGTACAGGCAATTCAGCTGTGAGACCGGAAGGGGTGGAGGCAGGTTCCACACTCTCTTAGATCACTATTAAGGGCTGCCCCTGAGGAAGGGTATCTTTTTGGAGATTGCTCCCTCTGGAGTTTTTCTGGGAGCCTAGGAAACAGGTGAGCATTTTCATTTATTTTTGATTATCCCTTTCTGCTGTGGTGATCCTTCTAGTTATGACCTGTAAAATACCAGCCTAGCCATGCCACTTTGCTGATTGTATGTTTGTTGATTGTACAGTGGTTTGTGGATAATAGGCAATAACTTAATGACTTAGATTACTTCAAGAACTTGTATCATAGTATTAATTCCCTGAATTAATTTATTTTCTATAGTTGTGGACTGTATTTTTTCCAGAATTATTTGTACAGAAACCAAAGTATTGCTTCATCATCTATTATGTTCTCATTGTAATTCCCCTATCCCAGAATCACAGAATGGCCTGGGTTGGAAGGGACTTCAAGGATCATGAATCTCCAACCCCCTTGCTGGGCAGGGCCACCAACCATCCCATTTACTAGACCAGGCTGCCCTGGGCCCCCATCCAACCTGGCCTTGAACACCTCCAGGGATGGATGGGACATCCACAGCCTCTCTGGGCAGCTGCTCCAGCACCTCACCACTCCCTCTGTAAAGAGCTTCCCCCGATATCCAACCTAGATCTTCCCTCTTTCAACTTAAACCCATTCCCCCTTGTCCTGCTGTTGTTTTCTACCCTTTCAAAGAGTTTACTCCCTTCCTGTTTATAGGCTCCCTTCAGGTACTGAAAGGCTGCAATGAGGTCACCCCGCAGCCTTCTCTTCTCCAGGCTAAGCCCAGCTCCCTCAGCCTGTCCT